>JALIGW010000007.1:42298748-42538748 GCA_023053685.1 Diadophis punctatus similis | reverse complement strand
TAGGCCAAATTACAATGTACAGATGCTGATCACTTTGCAATTATTCTGATAACTGAGTTAGTCTTTAGGACCCCAGTCATATGTTCAGCCTTTGCATGATTTATATTTTAGCCAGACAATTTAGGACTGATTCTTAATTTAATCTGTTCATATAAGAGGGGGGGGGGAAACTACAGTAAGCATATTGTATATTGATTCATGCTACATTAGTTGTTTGAGTAGATATAGATAAGCAATGTTCAGTTCTCCACTGCCCAGTTGCGAGGGGGCCAAGGATATGGGAAATCGGGCAAAATTTCCAATAGTTCCTTATAAGTATATATAAATTGGCATTGAACATTTTACAAAGAAATCCCAGGAAAAAAAATGCAAGTTTTAAAACAAGCTGAGATGTTTTCTGAAAGCTTTAATCTTCTACCCAATTAGCAAAAATAAAGATCCTCTGAACTCATCAGCCTTATTTTTGAATAAAAAATTGCACAATTGCCTAGCATGTGTCTTAGTGATATCCAAAAAGGATTTTTTAAAGGGGGTGCAGAAGTCCAATATTAATCTTATCAACATATGAAACGTATGTATTCTTTTCAATTCCATCTCTCTACAAACCTCATTTAGCACAATTAAAATATTTTTAAAAGCAGTTTAAAATAAATTAGTCATTGTGACTAATTCTTTCATGCGTGGTGGTTGTGTCCCGAAGCAAAGGGCTATTGGAAAAAGGTGCATGCTTGGTTACAAGAAATTACAGAAAGAACAATGGAATTCACCCCAGAATTTTTCCTGCTGGGAATAATGGAAAAACAACATCCAAAAAACATACAATATTTAATACTACATATCACAACTGCGGCAAGAATAACATATGCATAATATTGGAAAGACAATCAAATCCCACCAGAAAATATACTAATAGACAAAATATATAGATGTGCTGAAATGGACATGCTGACTATTCAACTCAAAGGACAATGCAACTCAGAATACTACAAAACATGGACTAGATGGTACAACTGGACTAAAAAAAAGAGGAAAGACTGTGTGACAACGTGAGAAGAAAACAAAGACAGAAGAGACTGTAAATTTATGATTTAATGTGCATAATTGAGATATAACAATGTTGTAAAAACGGGTGTAGATCTGTATCAAAATATTCAGATGTTTAATGAAGAAAAATAATTAAAAAAAATTAAAAAATAATAATAAAATAAAATAAAATAAATTAGTCATTGTGAAGGCATATAAACATTAAAATATTGCTTAGGGTTTTTTAAAATTATTTTTTATTTCCAGGATATCAGGCCTGTTTGTCCTTCCCTTCTGCAAATCTATAAGCAGTGACTGCATACAAAAGTGTAAATCCTTGCTATTTTGAAAATAGAGAGAGCAGACGGATCAAAAGTTTAGCCTGGAGGCTACTGTCATTTTTCTCAAGGAAATAATAGCTTCATACCTTTTGCTGAGTTCTATAGGATAGGTGATAAAGAAAAGGAACAACCCAAACACAAATACAAAATGTTCATTTGTGTAACTAAGCAGCTTAAATGGAAGGTACAGGATCAACCCTAGGAGGACACAAAAAAGGCAGAGCAGAAAATCATTAGTCATTTTTGACACCTACTTTTAATGCAAAATTGTGGTAGAATGGCACCATATTGATGGGTTTTCCCCCACTTTTTAATAGGTTTCCTTAGTGCACAAATCTGTGGGAAAATCTTTAATGCTGGAAAAGGTAGAAGGGGGAAAAAAAAACCCAGGATGACCAGTGAGAAGGTGAATGGACTCCGTTACCATGGTCATGAATGCATCATTGGAAGATCTGAAAAAAACAAGTTAGAGACAGATTGTGACGGATTAAAAAACCCTGCCTATGTGGTCAGTAGGAGTCAAAAATTACTATGCCATGTAATCAGTCAATCAAAAGTGGCTAAGGGGATGGTCAGGTAGTAATTGACTAAATGCAGATGTGCTTAGGTGAAATGGATTTATGCATGGGTATTGTGGTGTATTGTGACATGTTCTTGTTTGTTGCTGTTTATATTGTTTGTATGGCTGTCTTTAACTCTTAAGAATATTTCAATATTTCAGTGATTGAAGGCTACTTACCTGTAGATTCCAAGTAAGTAGTAGAGATACTACAGATGATAGATGGATGATAGATAGATGGATGGATAGATACTATAGATGATTGATAGATAGAATGATGGATAGATAATTATAGATAAGTTTCGATCTAGATTCAGTTCTGAGTTCATCACTGAACTGACTCGGTCTTCCCAATGATGACTTGTATGAGAAAGAAGCAGGAAGAATGCAATCTTGTTTCTCCTAAGTCATTTTTGGGCATTCTGATCATTGAATTCTCCTGGAATACTTTGTAAAGTGGGAAGAAAATTAATACTGCAGGATCATATCTCAAGAATAACACAGGGACAGATCTATTTGGTCCATGTGTGGTTAAATTACTGGGAGGCACATGGTTTGGGCTTGTTCTCACAGGGCAAAGTGCCATTATGATGCAAATACCACTCAGTGCTAACTTGCCACTCCATAATTATTAGATGAGCCAGGGCAGAACAGGGGTAGAATACAGAGGCTATCATGAATTGAGTTAGAGGCCATAGAGTCAAGCTGAATTCTGGTAAGCCTAAGTTAATTAGAAGGATGGCTGTTCTGATTGTTATGTGATTGTTTTAGAGCAGTGGTTCCCAACCTTTTTTTGGTCATGCCCCACCTAAGCATCTCTAAAATCCTGATGCTCCCCCCCCCTGTGACATATAATTCTTACTATTCAAAAAGTGAACTCCTACTCACGTGGAGGAAGCCTAAAGGCCATTAACTTGGTTTAAACAAGGTTCCAATTGCCCCCATTAAAAATCAAATATTGCCCCCCTCTCTCTCCCTCTCTCTCTCTCCCTTCTCTCTTTCTCTCTCTCTCTTTCTCTCTCTCTCTCTGTATCTCTTTATCTCTCTCTCCCCTCCCTCTACCCCCTCTCTCTGTATCTCTCTGTGTATCTCTGTCTCTCTCCCCCCTTTCCCCCTTTCCCCCTCTCTGTCTCTCTCTCTCTCTCTCCCCCCACCTCTCTCTTCCCTCTCTCTGTATCTCTCTGTGTATCTCTCTCTCTATGTCTCTCCCCCTCTATCTCCCCCTCCCCCTCTCTCTGTATCTCTCTCTCTCCCTCTCCCCCTCTCTCTCCCCTCTCTCTGTATATCTCTCTCTGTGTATCTCTCTCCCTCTCTCCCCACCACTCTTTCCCCTCTCTCTGTATCTCTCTGTGTATCTCTCTCTATGTCTATCTCTCCCCCTCTCCCCCCTCTGTATCTCTCTCTGTATCTCTCTATGTCTCTCTCTCCCTCTCTTCCCACCGCTCTCTCCCTTTTCTCTGTATCTCTCTGTATATATATCTCTCTCTGTGTGTCTCTCTCTCCCCCTCTCTCCCCCTCCCTCTCCCCCTCTTTCTGTATCTCTCTGTGTATGTGTCTCCCCTCTCCCTCTCTATCATCCGCTCTCTCTGTATCTCTCTTTGTGTCTATCTCTCTCCCCCTCATCACTCCCCCCCCTCTCTGTCTCGCTGTCTGTCTCTCTCCCCCCCCCCCGCTCAGGGGTGAAATGCTCCTGGTTTGGGTGGGCCAGTCGGTTGTCATAGAGCCGATAGAGTCGATAGCGATCGCAGCATGAGGCTTCCCCCGCCCGCTTCCTCTACCCACCTGGATGCCGCCATTTGGGTTCTTTTACCCTCTGCGCATGCGCAAAGTGTTCTGCGCAAGCACAGAGGGTAAAAGAACCCAAATGGCGGCATCCAGGCAGGTGGGGGAAGCGGGCAGGGGAAGCCTCGGGCTGTGATCGCTATCGGCTCTATCAGCTCTACGACGACCGAGCGGCCCACCCGAAACGGGAGCATTTCACCCCTGCCCCCACTCTCTGATTCTGATATAAGGCGTGAGCAGGCCATGATGCATTCTCGCAGTGCCTTGCGCAGCACAGTGAACTTTAGCGTGCTTCACAATGGGGGAGATGGGGTCCCCTCCTCCTCCTGGAGCCCATTATGACATGGAGCCACAATGCAACCCTGTCCCACTCGCCCCTAGCAACAGGATGCGACTTACAGCTCCGAGCCCAAAGTGGCGGGCGGCGAGGGCTGCCTTGAGCCAAATGTGGCCCGAAGTCAAATATAGAGCTGCTTCACTCGTGCACTAACGTTCTGGCCATCACCTTGCTGTGTCCCCTTCCCCCCCAACAGCTCTTCAGCTGAGCGTGTCGGGTGTGAGCTACAGCCCCAAGTGGCAGGAGGCAAAGGCTGCCTTGAGCACAAATGTTGCATGAAGGCATTTACTTCGTTCCTGCACTAAGGCTCCGATGACCCTCCTCTTCCTCCTCCTCCTCCTCCCCCTCCTTCTCCTCTCACAGCTCCCTTGCTGGCTGTGGTGAGGCTGGGAGAGTGCATATGAGTGGGAAGACCCTCCTCAAGTGAGCGGCCAGGCTCAGCGAAAGCACAAAAAAGGTGCACACAGGGTGGGCGGGCACTCACTTGAGGAGGGTCTCCCCGCTTGTGCGCACCCTTCCAGCCCCACCACAGCTGGCCAGGGGATTGTGAGAGGAGAAGGATGGGGAGGAGGAGGAGGGTCGCCCGAAGGGAAGCCTCCACCATGGCTTGCGCTCGTTCCTCAGCCAGCCTGGATTTCCAAAAAGTTGCCAAGAAGAAAGAAAAGGAGTAGCGAAGAGCTCCAAGGATAGCTCACCGGGTTTCCTGGGGAGAAGAGACACAGAGACACAGAGAGATGCAGAGATACACACACACACACTGCTTTAATTGAAAAGCATTCTCCGGGCAGTGAAAGTTTCCCGTGCACATTTTAAAGTTGCAGCTGGGTGCTGCGGGCCCGTCCCCCTTTCTGTCATCCCCTCCTCCCAGATCCCATTCCCACCCCACCAGCCCTCATGATAGCGAGGCCAGCATCAGTCGCGGCTGGGTCGGGCCAGTGTCTCGGTGTGGAGAGCAGGTTGCGCATCTCCCCAAGCAACCGAGGCATGCCCAGCACCAACAAGGGCTGGAAAAAACTCCAGCAAAAATGAGGCGCCGGTGAATCAGCTCCAGTTGCTTCTCCATCCCCTGCCATTGCCCTTACCTTCTCAGGCTAGGCAAGGAGTGACTGGGAGGGGAGGGTGAGGGGCGGGGCCAATCAGTGATGGGATCACCCGACAGGAAGCCAAAGCAGAGGGCCCAAAGAGCTGCATGCAGCTCCAGAGCTGCAGGTTGCAGACCCCTGCCCTATACCCATGATGAGGCCAGCTGGTCTTCGGGTTTCTGGTGCTCCGGCGCACGAAGACCAGCTGGCTGGCTCGCATGTGCATGCCGGTAACCCGAAGACCAGGTGGCCTGCATGTGTATGCGCACCAGCCAGCTGGTCTTTGGGTTTCCGGCACTCCGGCGTGTGCATGCACATTGTGCTTTGGGCACTCGATGCCGAAAAGGTTCGCCATCACTGTCCTATATCATCTCAGACAAGTGACTGTCCAGTCTCTTCTTAAAAACCTCCAGTGTTGGAGCACCCACAACTTCTAAAGGCAAGGTTGTTAAGATATTCATGAACTGGGAGAGCCATGTTAACAAGGTTAGCCAATGAATAGGCATAGCAACTGAATCAGCCAATAGGAGCTAACCACTTCTGAATCTGTGCAGAGAATCTAAACTGGAAAGCTTAAGCTTAAGGCTGGGTGTGGCTCCAGTCTCCACTCTGTACTCTTCCATTCTGAACTCTGCTGAAATGAAGCTAACTCCTGCTTGTGTTTACTTGAAGAAATAATCTGCTAATGGTATTGTAGATTCATCTGTTATTATGTTTATAAAGAAGTTATTGAATCCAGTTGAATCAGTCATCTGTGTGCACTTCTGGTTTTGATTTTGCAACAAACTTTAATAAAGCTGTTCCACTGGTTAATTGTTCTCATTGTTAGGAAGTTTCTCCTTAATTCCAGGATCTCCTTAATCTGTCTATCCACCTGATCCATTGCTTTATTTTATCCAATCCTTGTCCACTGCCTCCTTCTATTTCCTTCACTCTTGCTAGCTGTTCTTCTCTTGTAGCCCACTATTTGCTCACATCCCATGCTCAGGAATGTTTTTCTGTTAGTTATGATAGCCATTCTTTTATCCAGAACCTATTGACTGATTCTTCATGCAGTCTGTTGGTTTTTTAGTAACCATTTCAAAATCCATTAAGAAATCCATCTCTCTCTTTACCTTTCAACCATTTTTAATCCATCTCTCTCTTTATCTTCTTCATTCTTCTTCTGTGTTCAACTTTCACAGCTGTATGTTATCACTGCTTTGATTATTCTGTTCTTTGAGAATACATTAATGAAGTATCCTTAAAATTATACTCTAGAACAGGGGTGTCAAACTCAATTTCATTGAAGGCCGCATCAGGGTTGTGTTTGACCTTGCGGGCTGGGATAGGCGTGGCCAGGGTGGGCGTGGCCAGCTTGACATAACTTGTGTCGGGGGTGCCTGTGGCGGCCCCAGCGCTCTGCCAGTGAAAACAGGCTGCCGAGCTCCATTTTCGGCTGCGACGGCCTCCTGCAACCCTCTGCCAGCAAAAATGGAGCTTGGGAGTTCTGCCTGCGGCCCTCACAAGCCCCGTTTTCAGCTGTGATGGCCTCCTGCAACCCTCTGCCATTGAAGACAGAGCTCAGGAGGGCCGCACACAACCCTCCCGAGTTCCGTTTTCGCTGACAAAGGTCCTTTGCTGTTTCCAGGGCGGCCCCACAGGCCAGATCTAACACCCTGTGGGCCAGAACCGGGTCCCAGGCCTTGAGTTTGACACTCCTGCTCTAGAAGATTGTTGTCAATAAAGCACAACATTTTAATTTATTCCCATATAAATTATAGGAAGATCCTGCCATTTTTAATGGAAATGGCAGGAACAAATCTTTCTCTTTTTTTGCTGATAATTATCTCTTTTCTTTGTCTATCTAGCTCTGCATTGATTAATTAAGAAATCTATATTCACAAATTAATGTTTGCAGCACTGCTGATTCTCAAGAGAAACAAACAAGGATGATAGCTTGTTTAGAAACCCAAACAAAGCTCTAAATATTTTCCACAATAACCACTCTTCTACATATTTTACTTCATTACAGGAACACTTTGTATGCAATAATTCAATAAATGCAGAAAAAAGATTTTCTGCCAGCATTTTAATACAATTCAGAATAACTACCTAAAAACTCACAATTTTAATAAACTCACAGTATCCTTGAGCTTAGTTCTGATCCCCAGTTACTGAATTGGCCACGTTTCTTTAGAAGGAGAAGAAATTGCCCCCTTAGATAAAAAGTTTTTTGAAAAAAAAACTTTTATCAAAGCTTCAAATCTCAATCAACAAATGCTCAGCCTTACACATTGGCAAAAATAATCAACACAAAACACAAACTGGATGATCATGACCTTGCTGACGATCCTCACTCAGTAAAGGATCTTGGAGTACTCATCTCCAATGATCTAAGTGCCAAAACCCACTGCAACAACATAGCTACGAAGGCATTAAGAATGGTTAACCTAATAGCAATAGCACTTAGACTTATATACCGCTTCATAGTGCTTTACAGCCCTCTCTAAGCGGTTTACAGAGTTCAGCATATTGCCCCCAACAATCTGGGTCCTCATTTTACCCACCTCGGAAGGATGGAAGGCTGAGTCAACCTTGAGCCGGTGAGATTTGAACAGCTGACCTGCTGAACTAGCAGTAGCCTGCAGTGCTGCATTTAACCACTGCACCAACTCGGCTCCTAATCTTGCATAGCTTCTTCTCTGGTAATATTGTACTTCTAACTAGAGTATACAAAACATTTGCTAGACCGATTCTCAAATACAGCTCATCCGTCTGGAATCCACATTACATATCGGACATTAATACAATTGAGAATGTCCAGAGATATTTCACGAGACGAGCACTACACTCCTCCGTTTGTGTTACATCTCAGTAAGAATGAGACTGGAGGCGAGGCTTGTGACTTCAGCTCTTTATTCGGTTACAGTGACAACTCCAGCAAAGCTGGGAGCATGGCAGGGGTTTAAATAGAGCGCTGGACTGGCAGAGAACCAATCAGAATTTAGCTGCTCAAGTTCCTGGTCTGACTGGAGTGAAAACTTACCCCAGTTCTTCAGAACATAACACCCCTTCCCCTTTAGTCTTCTACATATATTAGCATACATAATCACCTAAATACGTAGGACGTTTAACAAGTCTAGTTGACCTACGCAGTTCAGTGAAACACTGCAGTTGATAAATTAGTAACCCGGTTGTTAAGTGAATCTGGCTTCCCCCACTGACTTTGCTTGTCAGAAGGTCACAAAAGATGATCATGTGACCCCAGGATGTTGCAACGGTCATAAGTATGAATCAGTTGCCAAGCATCTGAATTTTGATCACACGATCACGGGGATGCTACAAAGGTTGTAACTGTGAAAAACAGTCATAAGTCACTTTTTTCAGCGCTGTTGTAACTTTGAACAGTCACTGAATGAACTGTAGTAAGTCGAGAACTACTTGTGTTCTGTTATTCAGTCATCTGGTTCTTAGCTCTCTGAGAGTCTTTGAGGCCACTTGGAGGTTTATCTGTACTCTCAAGGTCACCTAGAGTGCAAATGAGGTGGAACCTTCTTGGGACCGCTGAAAGGACCGAGTTGTAAATATTAAAGTTTGTTGCAAAATCAAAACCAGAAGCTCACACAGATGACTGATTCAGCTGGATTCAACAACTTCTTTATAAACATAATAATATATACCGGTATATTTACAATACCACAAGTATAATTCTTCTTCAATCAGTTACAGGTAAACACAAGCAGGAGAGCTGGTTTCATTTCAGCAGAGTTCAGAGTGGAAGAGTACAGAGTGTGGACCTGGAGCCACACCCAGCCTTAAGCTTAAATTCCAGTTTCGATTCTCTGCACAGACTCAGAAGTGGTTAGCTCCCATTGGCTGAATTAGTTGCTATGCCTATTCATTGGCTAACCTTGTTAACATGGATCTCCCAGTTCATGAGTATCTTTAACAGTAAATAAACCCATTCACCAAAAAAATGAACATGATTTAGTGCAGGGCCTACAACCTTTGGGCGCCAGTTCCGTGAAGAGTGGTTTTTCTGCAGACCGGGGGAGTGTGTGTGTGTGTGTGGGGAGGGCATGGCTTCATGCGTTGTCTGGATCAACTGCATGGATGGGGACACCTGTGTGGACCAGTTCCTGGCAGCCTGTGTACCAGTGTCAGTCTACAGACCGTGGGTTGTGGACCCTTGATTTAGAGTTATCATGATTAAACAAGATAGATTATTGAAAAAAAGCTAAGTGGTAACCACAGAACAAAAAGTAAATGTACAATTTATACCCATAACTGCTGTAAGAAAGATAGTATTTCGACTTCCGGCAGGCTCCACAACCGCCGAAAGATGCTTTCTCTTTCGGAGGCGTCAGTCCTTTGATCTGTAAAGCTGCCAGAAAGCTATAAATCAGCTGGCTGGCAGCTGGAAATTCCCTTCCCAGGCAAAGGGAAGGGTAGAGAGTCAGTGGACACAGGTAGAGCCCCCAAAGTGCCCTAGGAGGATTCCTGGGTCACGAAAAGGGAGGGCTCCCTGGGAAGCTGCTGAGCTCCAGACAAAGAGACTTCTTCGTTTGTTTTTCTAAACGGAGCAAGACGGTTGTGTCCCGCACTGCTTTCAGAGATTGAATAAACAACAGAAAAACCTACAAAAAGCAGCAGGAGAAGACAAGAGATAAACCAGGCAAGTAAACACCACTTAACTCTTAATGCCTCTTACTGTGAAGGAAACAAAGAAGCAACTCTTAAAATGGCGATGAAAGCTTGAAAGTGTGTGAAAATGAAAGTGGAAAGACAGAAAGTTTTACTTTACAGACAGGCTTGCATAGGAGAGCCTGTTTGAGCTGATTTTGAACTGATATTGTGTTTTTGAGACTCTTCTTTTTGGCAAGAAGACTAATATAAGTTGGAATATTATTATTAGGACTTAAATAAAGCTAAATGGCATCCAAATCTGGGAAGATCCCCTCCAAAGGGGCTGGAAGCGCTGAGAGCTCACCCACTCTCCCTTCTAAATTGCAAAGTCTGGCGGCACAACCACAGCCCCTAACTCTGGCAATGTTACAAGACAGTCTTAAACTCATGCAAATTGAAATGACCAAAAATTTTAATAAGAAAATTGATGAAGCTAATGAAAAGGTTAATGATATGATTAATGATAAAATACAAGATGTTTCTGAGAAAATTGAGAAAAAAATAGAAATTGGCAACAGTGAAATCAGAACAGATATTTTGTTAGCTCTTAAAGGTTTGGCAAATAATGTGGAGTACTTGGAACAGCAGATTGAGGAAATCAGAAAGATTACTGCAGATCTGAGAGAAGATGTTCAAGATGTTCAGGAAAAAAGGGAAAGTGACACAGATGAAATCACATTGCTTCATTACCGGAACATGGAGTTTGCGATCAGGGTTCGTGGAGTGAAGGAAGTGAAACAGGAAAATCTGAGAGAGCTGATGATAGATGCTCTTGCCCAAGCTGTAGGCATGAGGAAAGAAGAGCTGGGGTGGCAAATCGATAAGATATATCGGGCGAATTCAAAAGTGGCTAGATTGAGAAACCTCCCAAGAGACATTGTAATTTACTTTAACAATAGAACACTGCGAAATGACATTCTACAAGCAACCTATCAAAATAAGCTACAGGTGGGAGGACAAGAGGTGATGACATTGAAAGAAATTCCTCCAAAAATGTTGAGAGCTAGAAAGGAATTTTCCTTTCTAGTGGAAGAACTTAAAAGGCAACAACTATCGTTTAGGTGGGAAGTTCCAGCCGGAATCTCTTTGATCTATGAAGGAGAAAGACATAGATTGAACACGGTGCAGAAAGCAAGAGATTTTTTTACATACATCTTAAAAGCTGGGACACCAAGATCCCCAGAAGGGAGGAGAAAGGAGGACAGAGCACAAAGACATGAACTGCAGCTGGAGGGAGCCACAGCCAGGCAAAGTGAATTAGATATAACCTTGGCTGATAAGACGGTGGATTTATTTGGAGAAGAACGAATAAGAGAACAAAAAGAACGAAAAGAACAAAGGCAGACCAGGGCTACAACCAAGCGTATACAAGAATTGTCGCGGCAACAGTCTCAAATGTTAACTGAAGAAGGTACCATGCAAGCAGTGGGAGGAACAAGGCCAAAGGTAATACAGAAGCTTGATATGCAGGCAATGTTCCAGTCGCTTGAGAAGCTCCCAGATGGGAAGTAGATTTCTAACGTGGAATGTTAATGGATTAAATTCGCCACAGAAAAGAAAGAAAATTTTTCATTATCTAAAACAATTTAATAATGATGTGACTTGCCTACAAGAAACGCATATTAGAACACAAGATCAAAAATATCTAATAAATTCAAGATTAGGAACACAATTTGTTTCAGCAGCAAATGATAAAAAAAATGGAATAGTTATATATGTAAAGAGACATTTGATTGCTAAGCTAATTGAAGCTGATGATCAAGGAAGATACCTTGCGGTTGAACTTCTAATTAAGGGAGAGAGACTTTTGGTAATTGGTGTGTACGCCCCGAATCAACAACAGGAAAAATTTTATGATCTTCTACATACAAAATTGGTACAATGGGATTACAGTACTTGCGTTCTTTTAGGAGATTGGAATGGTGTACCAGATGCAGTAAAAGACAAGAAAGGACTTAAGCAAAATACTTTTTTAAGAGCAAAACTGCCTAAACCATTTTTTGAGATGATGGAAGATTGGGAGCTGAGAGATATTTGGCGGGAAAGAAACACAGAGGAAAAGGATTTTACCTTTTTTTCCGATAGACACCAGTCCTTCTCAAGGATTGATTTTATTTTGATTACTAATAATCTTTTTTCTAGGGTGAAGAAGACGAAGATATGTCCAAGAGTATTGACAGATCATAGTCCGGTTTGGATGGACTTAGAAGATAGGAATGGACATAGAAGGTCATGGAGGTTAAATGAGAATTTATTTAGATATGAAGAAAATGTGATGGAATGTAAAAAACTAATGAAAGAATTTTTTGTTAATAATATGCAAAAGAGTACATCGTTGGAAATGGTGTGGGATGCAAGTAAAGCATACATGAGAGGTATTTTGATATACTTGAATAATAAACATAGAAGGAAAAAGGGGGAGAAAAGGAAAGAACTAGAGGAGAAGATTAAGAGACAAGAAATAGCTTTAATTTCTAATCCAAGAGATAAAAAAATTAAAGAGACGATTAATTTATTGAAGGGCCAATTTAATATGTTAATGGCTGATCAAGTAGCAACAAATTTACAATATGCTAAATTTAATACTTTCAGCAATGCTAATAAACCAGGAAGATGGTTGGCTTACATTTTAAGAAAGAAGCAAAAATCAAGAACTATTGAAAAAATAAGATATAAGGGTAAAGAAGTTTATGAACATGGTCTTATTAAAAAATCTTTCTTAGAATTTTATTCAGATTTATATATGGAGGACAAAATTAAAGAAGAAGATATAGATAATTATTTACGGAAACAGAATATTTATATAACCACAAAAGAGCAGAGGGATATGTTAAATCAATTAATAACTTTAGAAGAAATAACAATGGCAATTAAACAGTTAAAAGTGGGTAAGGCCCCGGGGACAGATGGGTTAACTGCTGTTTATTATAAAAAATTACAGGAAGAAATGGGGGAGCCCCTTAAAGAATTATTTAATAATATTCAAAAAGGAGGTAATGTTCCCCCAATATGGAAGACATCTTTTATTTCTCTGATCCCAAAAGAGGGCTTAGATGGTACAGATCCAAAAAATTATAGACCGATTTCACTTTTAAATATAGATTATAAAATGTTTACAAAAATTTTAGCGAATAGGTTAATGACAGTCATGCAACAAATGATACATTATGATCAAACAGGGTTTTTAACTGGTAGGCAAATGAAAACTAATGTTAGACAAATTGTTAACTTATTGGAGTATCTGAGAAGCAATAACCAGATCCCCGCAGCATTAGTTTTTTTAGATGCTGAGAAAGCTTTTGATAGATTGAATTGGCGGTTCTTATTAAGATTAATAGAGAAATTACAATTGGGAGACTATTTTGTACAATCTATTGGGGCAATATATCGCAAACAAACGGCGCAAATAATAATCAATGGTGGATTAACAGATGTTTTTAACATAGAAAAGGGAACAAGACAAGGATGTCCCCTATCTCCCTTGTTGTTTATTTTGAGCTTAGAAATATTACTTAATAAAATAAGAGAGCATGATATAATAAAAGGAATAAAAATTAGACAGGAAGAATATAAGCTTCGAGCGTTTGCGGATGATCTGGTTGTTACTGTAACTCAACCATTACAATCTATTAGGATTCTGATGGATACAATTAATTTATATGGACAAGTGTCGGGTTTTAAAATAAATACAGCGAAAACAAAGATAATAGTTAAAAATATGACAAAAAACCAAAAAGAAGAAGTAGAAAAGGTAACTGGCTTTGAGATAGCTCAAAAGATTAAATATTTAGGGATTAATATTATGTCCACAAATACAAAATTATATCAACATAATTATGAACTATTGTGGTCAAAAATACAGAGGGATATGGAAAGCTGGGAGAAATTACAATTGCCATTGTTGGGTAGGATAGCTGCTGTTAAAATGAATGTTTTACCAAGGTTTTTATTCCTCTTTCAAATGATACCAATACTTAAAAAAGATGAAGTAATAAAGGAATGGCAGAAGGGTATAAATAAATTTATCTGGGCTGGGAAGAAGCCAAGGGTAAATCAGAAGATTATGCAGGATATACGTGAAAGAGGTGGTTTAAAAGTGCCTAACTTGAAATTGTATTATGAAGCAGCGGCCCTCTCAGCAGTTACAGATTGGATTAACTTAACGGAAGAGAGTGTATTAAACATTGAGGGATATGGTTTGGTATTTGGGTGGCATGCTTATTTAATATATGATAAAAAAGTAGATAAAGCTTTTAAGAGTCATATATTAAGAAATGCTTTATTGCGTGTCTGGAAAAAACACCAATCTAAATTAAATGATAAGTTACCCTTATGGACAGTACCCAGACACGCGATAGAAAATATAAACATGGAACAAAAAGTTGATAAAATTACATATAAAGAACTTCTTTCTGAAGAGGGAAATTTATTTCAATTAAAATCGTTTGAGAAATTAAGAGAAGAAGGTATAATCAGAACATGGTTTCAATACATGCAATTACAAGTTAGATGGAGAGACGATCAAAAAACTGGTATTTTGAAAAAAGAGGACAATTTGATTGTACAAATGAAAGATAAGGGCCCAATGCATATAAAGAGATTATATAATATTTTATTGGAATTAGATTCAGAAACAGAATTAGTTAAGGATTGTATGATAAAATGGGCTCAGAATATTGGTGAACCGATTATGATGGATACATGGGAAAAGATATGGGTCAGAAATGTTAAATTTACGCAGGCACAAAATTTGAGAGAAAATTTTTATAAAATGTTTTATAGATGGCATTTAGACCCAAAAAAGTTAGCTTGTATGTATCCAAATTTGGATTCTAAATGTTGGAGATGTGAATATGGGGATGCTACATATTTTCATATATGGTGGACTTGTAAAAAGATCAAGGCATTTTGGATAAAAATATGGTGGATTATACAAAACATTTTAAAGAAAAAGATCAAATTTACACCACAATTCTTTTTGTTGGGGATAATAACGGATTGTTCGGTTATAGAGACAAAGCTGGTTTTGAATTGTATATCTGCTGCCAGATTGTTGGTAGCACAATACTGGAAGAAAGAAGATATACCTACAATTGAAGAATGGACGTTGAAAATGATACATTTGGCCGAAATGGCCAAGATTTCGTCATATTTAAAGGACCACTCAAATGAAAGATATATATTGGAATGGAGTAGGTGGACTGAATATATTCAAAAAAAGTATCAGATCAAAATAATTTAAATAGTTTACTAATATTAGAAATTTGTGAAATGATATACTATATTTTCAAGCTTTTGGACTGTTAAAGAGTTAAGGATGAATGGGTATTTTTGAACTAATAACTTTTTTTTTTATAGTAAGTTTTATGTTAGTTTTTTTTTTAGATTTATACCTTGTGCTTCTCCTGGGAAGTCCGGGAGGGGGGAAGAGGGGAAAGGGGGAGGGGGGAGGATGGAGGACGGGAGAAAAATGGGGGAAAAATGTTTGTACTTTGTACCTTTAAAACTTTTCAATAAAAAAAAAAAGAAAGATAGTATTTCTTTTCTTTCTTTTCTATTTTTCTTTTACTTTCCTCCCCTTCCTTGTGTTTTAATCTTTCTCTTTGATACATTTCTTTTTCTTTTTTGGTTTATATTACTTTGTATTACTTTCTAATCTTCTTAAAAAATCTTTAATAAAAATTATATGTGAAAAAACATGTCAGATTGAGCACTTTATGCAGAGTTTTAAAAAAATGTTAGCAATGTGAATAAAAGGAGCACACTTTGATCTTTCAGAAAGATTTTCTCTTAAAAGGCCTTAGTTAATAGTAAGTTATAATATTTATGCGGCTCTTCTGCCTTCAGAATCCTAGAGTCATTGCATGATGACAATTTACTGGCTACTATAATTAACTACAATTTCACCAAATTTAGGGTTTCCAACTAATTAGATCCCACAATTATTTTCTCATTGTGGCTGCTCTTTCACATTTTTAACAATAATGTGCCATTTTAATTTGTGTTCTCTCTACAGGGATGGTATTTCTCGACTTATGACCACAATTGAGAGTGGAATTTCCATTGTTAAATTATGCGGTTAAGTTAATTCTTGCGTGACTGTGCACAGTTTCCTGACCTTTTTGCCATGGTCTTTGATAAGCAGTTCACATGGTCATTAAGCAAACCCAGCTTCTCCCATTGACTTTGTTTGTTGGAAGCTGGGAGGAAAGTCACAAATGATAATCACGTGACCTCAGGACACTGCAATCATTGCAAATACATTAACAGATTAACAGAGTTGGAAGGGTCATCAAGGTGCAGGTCATCTAGTCCAACCCCCTGCCCAAGCAGGAGACCCTACAACTGCCTCTACCTAGGATCGAACTCACAACCTCCTGATTGTAAGGCAAGAGCTCCACCTCTAGACCACAGCAGCTAAACACCTGAATTGCAATCATATGATCATGAGGAGCTGTGATGGTTTAAATGCAAGGACTAGTGTAATTCACTTTTTCAGTGCTGCTGAAACTTCAGATGGTCACTAAATGAATGGCAGTAAGTTGAGAACTGTCTACACTCTTTTGCTAAAGCAATGAAGCAATCAGGTGTCCAGCCAAAATCAGGTGATGAAGAGATTTGTTGATAGTTTAAGAAAATATAGCATAATCAGAAAGTTCATAAAAAGAACCTTGGTGGCGCAGTGGCTAGAATGCAGTATTGCAGGCTCATTCTGATGACTGCTAGCAGTTCGATCCTTGACCTGCTTAAGGTTGACTCAGTCTTCCATCCTTCCGAAGTTGTTGGGTGAAATATGCTGACTCTGTAAACCTCTTAGAGATGCTCTAAAGCACTATGAAGCAGAATATAGGTCTAAGTCAGGGGTCAGCAACCCACGGCTCTGGAGCCACTGTGGCTCTTTCATCCCTCTGCTGTGGCTCCCTGTCACTAGTCGGCACCACAATTTTGAGAGGAGCTTCCGGTCAGGGGGGGAAAGCATGGTGTGCCAGGAGGAGACTCTATGGCAAGGGGCGGGTTTTCTGGTCGGCTCCACAATTGATAGGGTTTTCAGTTAGGACAGGTAAAGGAAAAAAGACAGCTCACTAGGAGGAGACTCTATGGTGGTGGAACTGGACTTCCGGTCTGCTCCAGAATTGAACAGGAGGCTTCCGGTTAGGACATTTGTGGCTCTTTGAGGGTTTAAGGTTGCCGACCCCTGGTCTAACTGATATTGCTATAACAGGTATACATATTAGGTTCTCTAAACAGAGACTTGCTCAGATGTGACAGTTACATGAATACTAACATTTATCAACTATATCTAATTCTAGGGACAAAACAAGGTGACAGGGTATGACAGAAACAAGTACAGGTAGTCCTCGACTTACAATAGTTCATTTAGTGACTGTTTGAAGTTACGACACTGAAAAAAGTGACTTATGGTGGTTTTCACACTTATGACCCCTGTTGCATCCCCATGGTCATGTGATCAAAATTCACACTTTTGGCAATTGACTCATATTCAAGACAGTTGCAGTATCCTGGGGAATCACGTTTTGCAAACTTCTGACAAACACAGTCAATGGGGAAGCCAGATTCACTTAACAACTGTTACTAACTGAACAACTGCAGTGATTCACTTAACAACTGTGGCCAGAAAATTCATAAAATGGGGCAAAATTCACCTTACAAATGTCTCACTTAACAACAGAAATTTTGGGTTAAATTGTGGTCATATGTCGTACTACTACCTGCAGAATATAATGCTCTATCTGAGAGCCAAATTGTTACTTATCAATCCTATTCAACCAGAAGAGATGTATACTGGTTGTTCTTGACTTACAACCATTCATTTAGTGACTGTTTGAAGCTACAACAGCACTGAACGTTTATGACCCTTGGTCATGCTTATGACCACTGCATGATCCTTGTGGTCAACATATGGTCATGTGGTCAACAATTGGATGCTTGGCAACTGGCATATATCTATGACGATTGTAATGTCCCGGGCTCGTGTGATCAGCTTTTGGGCTCTTCTGACAAGCAAAGTTAACGGGGAATCCAGATTCACTTAACAACTGTGTTACTAAATTAACAACTTCAGGTTGATTCACTTAACAGCTGTGGCAAAAGAGTTCATAAAACGGTAAAAAAAAACCTCACTTAACAATTGTTTTGCTTAGCAATGGAAATTTTGAGCTCAGTTGTGGTCGTAAGTCGGAGACTATCTATATACATTTCCTATCGCAGGGGCCTGTCTATATCAGAGGAAAACTGTGCTGTTCTTTTTCATAGTCCACAGAGCATGTTAAGGACAGGATTGGCCAAGCATCTTGGTTGGATCCCCTCCCTTCCCACCAAGCATCCCCACCAACCATCCTCATCTGATGTGGGGATGAGGCTGGGACTAGGGACACCCAGCTGCTGGTTTAATCTTCTGTCAAGCCACATTCTGATGTTGTGTAAATGTTTTGTGGCATCTGCTCAAAGGGATCCTTGATGTTTTCTAAGCTTGGTTGTTTTCTTGCAGGCGATTCATTACCCAATCTAGGTAACATCAGCAGTATTAAATTAGGTAACATTATCAATCTAGCAATGATTATATCATTATAATGCTGTTATAATAATTTCATTATTATTATTGGAAGCATGGTGGCGCAGTGGTTAGAATGCAGTACTGCAGGCTACTTCTGCTGACTGCCGGCTGCCAGCAGTTCGGCAGTTCGAGTCTTACCAGCTCAAGGTTGACTCAGCCTTCCATCCTTCTGAGATCAATAAAATGAGGACCCAGGTTGTTGGGGGCAATATGATGACTCTGCAAACCACTTAAAGATGGTTTGTCCCCTGAGGATGTGGACAAGATTCTGGGGAGGCTCAGTGCAGCCACATGTTTATTGGACCCGTGTCCCTCCTGGTTAGTGCTGGCTACCCAGGAGGTTACACGAGGCTGGCTCCAGGGAATTATTAACGCTTCTTTGGGGGAGGGTTACTTGCCCACGGCTTTGAAAGAAGCGGTGGTGAGGCCTCTCCTCAAGAAGCCCTCCCTGGACCCAGCAATTTTAGCTAACTATCGCCCTGTCTCCAACCTTCGCTTCGTGGCGAAGGTTGTTGAGAGTGTGGTCGCACAACAGTTTCCCCAGTACTTGGAGGAATCATCATACCTAGATTCGTTCCAGTCGGGTTTCAGGGCCAGGCACAGCACGGAAACGGCATTGGTCGCATTGGCTGATGATCTCAGGAGGGCTCGGGACAGGGGTTGTTCCTCTGTCCTGGTCCTATTAGACCTCTCAGCGGTTTTTGATACCATCGACCATGGTATCATGCTGCACTGGCTGGAAGAGTTAGGGATAGGGGGCACCGTTCTTCGTTGGTTCTCCTCTTTTCTCTCCAACCGGTCGCAGTTTGTATTGGCAGGGGGGCAGAGGTCGTCCTCGAGGCCTCTTACATATGGAGTGCCCCAGGAGTCGATTCTCTCGCCCCTTCTGTTCAACATCTATGTGAAGCCGCTGGGTGAGATCATCCGTGGCTTTGGGGTGAAGTACCATCAGTACGCTGATGATACACAGCTGTACATTTCCACCCCAGGCCACCCCAATGATGCCCTTGAAGTGATGTCCCGGTGCCTGGAAGCTGTGCGGATCTGGATGGGGAGAAACCGACTCAGGCTCAATCCTTCCAAGATGGAGTGGCTGTGGTTCCCAGCGTCTCGATATAGTCAGATGATTCCATCTCTGACTATCGGGGGTGAGTCTCTAGCCCCTGCCGAAAGGGCTCGCAATCTGGGTGTCCTCCTGGATCCACAGCTGTCCTTAGAGGACCATCTGACAGCTGTGACCAAGGCGGCCTTTTATCAGGTCCGCCTGATACGCCAGTTGCGGCCCTTTCTGGATCGGGATTCCCTGTGCACAGTCACCCATGCCCTAGTCACGTCGCGTCTTGGACTACTGTAACGCTCTCTACATGGGGCTCCCCATGAAGAGCACCCGGAGGCTCCAACTGATCCAGAATGCAGCCGCGCAGGTGATTTCGGGGGCTAATTGGCGCTCCCATATAACACCCCTCCTGCGCGAGCTGCACTGGCTTCCGGTGGTCTACCGGGTGCGCTTCAAGGTGCTTGTTACCACCTTTAAAGCACTCCATGGCATTGGACCTAGGTATCTCCGAGACCGCCTGCTGCCACAAACTACCTCCCATCGACCAGTGCGCTCCCACAGAGAGGGCCTCCTCGGGGTACCATCAGCCAAGCAGTGTAGGCTGGTGACGCCCAGGGGGAGGGCCTTCTCTGTGGGAGCACCCACCCTCTGGAATCAGCTCCCCCCAGACTTAAGAACCATTCACGACCTGTCCACCTTCCGCCGTGCCCTCAAGACGTATTATTTTTATCAAGCAGGGCTGGCGTGAAAAAGTTTTTGGGGTTTTTAAATTTTTAAGATTTTACCAAATTTTAATTGTATTAAATCACGGCCACATCGAATATTTTATTTTAATTGTATATATATTTTCATGTTTATATTGTGTTTTTACTTGGCTGTTCACCGCCCTGAGTCCCCTGGAGAAGGGCGGTATATAAATCTAATTAAACTAAACTAAACTAAACTAAACTAAAGAGGGCTGTAAAGCACTGTGAAGCAGCATATAAGTCTAAGTGCTATTGCTATTATTAAATAATGGAATTAATTATTATTAATGGAATTCCGTTATTTGAGAAAATAATTCCTTTAAAACATGGAATACTGTTTGAGAACAGCATCATATAACAGAGTTTTCAATATTTAAATGGTAAGGCATCAAACTACTTCAACTGGCAAAGTATTTGTGATATGCTATACTCCCAGCCACATTAATATTTTTATCACTTTGAAACTTCAGTTTGTATATGCATCTCCTTCTAGTACACATTCCTCAGATAAATATATGTTAAACATCCATCCTAGAAGGAATTTGTAAAATGATAGATATTTTTTTAAAAAGTCACAATGTATTAATTGAGGAATTGGTCTTAAATGCTTATTTCTAGCCCTTGGAAAGATTATGTCACATGATCCTGTGACCTCTGACCAGTGCTACATTTGATGTTTAGTCTGAAACTCAAAACTTTGAAGAAAATCTTAGGTTATAGCAAACATTTTCTAAAGCATGTTCCCTATGCAAGAGGTATGAAACTTATGCTGTGGAAACCAATCTTATAGTTATCTAAATTCATAACTTCCACAGTGAGAAATCTCCTCAGGCAACCTGCATAAGCAAGACGTTGTGGCAATAATGATAAGTTTTCTGTTAAATTTTAAAGGGAAGCTGTGCTGAGGAGTTGGCTTTCACTGGAAAGCTTAAGGAAACATTTAAAGAATATGAGAATTTTTTTGGAAATTGAAATTAAATAATGTAAATAAATAACAACACGACTCACTTATTTCTGCACCGCATGCTGCAATATACTGTATATGTGTGTGTGTGTGTGTGTGTGTGTGTGTGTGTGTGTGTGTGTGTGTAACATTTTTTGCTGATAAATGAAAATAAAGGGAGACTATTATAGATCTATTTCAAGCTATTTTGCTCTCGTCAGATAGCCATGTCCTTAGTGGGATTTTAACCTGAGCAGTCTGCTTGTAAGGCAGCAGTTTTAACCTCTAGACCACAAGGTTCTCTTCCCTATCAGCTCTTCACCAGGAAAGGGTTATAAATGTTTTTTTTTCTGTTGAGTCATCCTGGTGTATGGAAGGAAACATCACATCTTCCTTTTGCCTTTCAGCCCCTCCTGGGGCCATCCAGGCAGTTTTCTATAGTTGACAAACTATATTGTCTGTATGTGCAATATTTTTTGCTGATAAATGAAAATGAAGGGAGACTATTATAGATCTATTTCGAGCTATTTTGTTCTCGTCAGATAGCCATACCCTTAGTGGATTTGAACCTGGGCAGTCTGCTTGTAAGGCAGCAGTTTTAACCTCTAGGCCACAAGGTATATCTAAATCTAAATCTAAATCTAAATCTAAATCTAAATCATCTAAATCTAAATCTAAATCTAAATCTAAATCTAAAAATAATAATAATAATAATAATAATAATAATAATAATAATAATAATAATAATAATAATAATAATAATAATAATAATAATAATAATAATAATAATAATAATAATAATAATAAATACTTTGGGACTTTCAAATTCAGACTGACAAGGTTTTGGAACATAATATACCGGACCTCACGATTGTGGAAAAGAAAAAAGTGTGGATCATTGATGTCGCCATACCAGGTGACAGCCGAATTGATGAAAAACAACAAGAAAAACTTAACCGATATCAGGATCTTAAAATCGAATTACAACGACTCTGGCATAAACCAGTACAGGTGGTCCCAGTGGTGATCGGCACACTGGGTGCTGTGCCAAAAGACCTTAGCCGGCATTCGAAAACAATAAACATTGACAAAATCACGATCTGTCAGTTGCAAAAGGCCACCCTAATTGGATCTGCACACATCATACGAAAATACATCACACAGTCCTAGACGCTTGGGAAGTGTTCGACTTGTGATATAGTGATACGAAATCCATCATATAAATCTCATTTGCTGTGTGTTACTGTTTTTTGTGTATATAATAATAATACTAATAATATTTATATAGTACTCCAGCAGGCACTTTGAACTTATATTTTATAAAATTTGATGGAGGCCCTTAGAAAAAGTATTTATGGGCAAAACTACAGTATTTCATGTTCAGTTACAGCAATGCCTGTAAGATTCCTGTAGCTTTGCTTACATTTGGAGAATATCAGATCTGGAAAGACTGCACCATCAAATCTGTTATTGCTTTTATATATATATATATAAAACAGGTAGTGTTTGGCTAACAACCATTTGTTTAGTGGCTGTTAAAACTTATAATGACACTGGAAAAAGTGAGTAAGTATGAGCGGTCCTCTAACTTATAACCATTGTAGCATTCCCATAGTAACTTGATCAAAATTTGGGCACTTGGCAACTTGCATGAATTTATGAAATTTGCAGCCTGTTGGGGTGCTGTGACATTCCCAGTTAATTCCCCACAAGCAAAATCGATTGGGAAAGCCAGATTCGCTTAACGACTATGTGATTCACTTAACAACCATTTTGCCTAGCAATGGAGATTTTGCTCCGAATTGTGATCATTTATTGGATCATAAATGTTTTGGCTCATAATTTTGTAATTTCTCACCATTCTAGTCTTGCAGTATGAAACTCTGTAATGTAAGATTCCCGTCCCAGAAAGATGAAGCTGCTCGCATGCTGATTGATATTTATAGTGTGAGGTTTGCAGCTGCTGTTCTCCAGATTTAATTTCACATTTCTTTTATTCAAAATACGTATCTTTGTCTTCTCTTCTCCAAACTTCATTCTTCACATTGAAAGTGACATCTGGAGTATGTTTAAGAACAAGTACTGAAAGGGAAGGATCTTTGCCTAAAGATATGTATTTAGATGGTCCAGTAAAATTACTGATAATAGATAAAGCACAAATTATTGCTTAAAGGGAGACTAACATTCAGATACAAGTCATAATACTGATAGTCCTCAACTTATGACCAGGATAGGGACCAGAACTTCCGTTGATAAATATGGCCATTGTTAAATGAATTGCACCCGATTTTACAAACTTTTTGCCATGGCTATTAAATGAATCGCTGCAGTTGTTAAGTGAATCATGCAGTCATTAAACGAATCAGGCTTCTCCCATTGATTTGCTTGTTGGAAGTCAGCTGGAAAGGTGGCAAATAGCAATCACACAACCCCGGATACTGCAACCATCATAAATATATTCTGGTTGGCAAACACCCAAATTTCAATCATTGGTGGGTGCAGAGGTGGGTTCCTGCCGGTACGGTTAATAGCTGTTGTTCGGCGCAGAGCCGAAGACGCTGCTGCCGTTCGCGGCGTGGGGGCTTTCCCGGGGCGCTGCCGCCGCCCGCATAGAAACCGCCAATTGCGTTCTTTTGCCCTCTGTGCATGCACAAAGCATTCTGCATGCGCAGAGGGCAAAAGAACTCAATTGGCGGCGTCCATGCGGGCGGGGAAAGCGCCCGGGGAAAGCTCCCGCGCCGCGAACAGCAGCAGCGTCTTCAGCTCTGCGCCAAACAACAGCTATTAACCGTACCGGCAAAAACAGGCAGGAACCCACCTCTGGGTGGGTGCTATGATAGCTGTACATAGGCGATCCCTGGTTGTGAGTCACTTCCCCCTCCCACGCCATTGTAGTTTCAGGTGGTCACTAAATAAATGGCTGTAAGTGGAAGTTTACCTGTATTGATCATGTAGGAACCCATGCCAGTGGATGACCTTCTCCAATGGACTTGAGGCAGGGGGCATCTACTATAAAATATTACCCAAAGATATTTTACTTATAATCTATTGCTTGTTTACCAGTAAAGACAAATTTGCAGAAGTTAACTTGTTTGTCAGTGGAAAGTACCGAGAGCTTGCTCAATGTAACTGAATCACTTTCTGACCTAGGCAATTTCAGTAAAAGAACATGTTGTAAGAAGACTACCGGAAGTAGCAGACGGTGTAAGATAAATGCTTTAATCCATCATCAGTGCAAATCGAGATTCAATGATGGAACCATAACATCTACCACTCATAGTTATTCAGTCCAGATAGGCTGAACCTGAGCCTATTGTTCCTCATCCAGATCTGAATAGCCTCTCAACACTGGGACATAGTTGGCTAGCAGACGATCATCATCCCCAGATTGATGGTACTCAGTCCATACTGACAGATGATCTCTCGCAGTGGTTTTATATAGATATTAAAAAAGAGAGATGAGAACATCAAGCTCCGAAACACCCCACCAGCTGCAGAATTTGGGCATTAAAATATTATAGCACGGAAACTATTAAAAGATCCTACTAAACTCCTGATCTCATCCCCTTTAACTTTGCGTTACAATAGCTGTACTAAATAACTATTTCTACATTATAATAGTTCTTGCTCAGCTGTCCCCTGAGGAATTTCCAGAATGCGATTGGCTTTTCAAGCAGCACCTATTATTGATCTCCTGTCTTAAACAATTTCAACAGGTGGGCCTATTTCTTTGCAAAACGTTTCCACAGATGAATGCCCCAAGCTATTCAAGCAGGTATTCTTTTAATATTATAGACTTCAATAAAACATACTGAGTATAATAGCATTAACTGTTTATAGAACGTGTGACATCAAGCATTTTGCAAACACTGTTGGCAAGTAACCCTTTCCCAGCATCTGCCTCCTGGAAATGTTGAGAAGTGGAAATTGATTACAATATCACTTTTTCCGGTGCATATGTGTATTTCAGAATATTGGAAGAAAGTGACTGATCAGCTCTTTCCCCTGACTTCTTGAATTGGTTTTCCTACGATTATGTCAGCAAGACCTGAATCATTTAGTCTCTCACAGGGCTGGTTTAAGGAATTCAAGAGTCCAATTTCTCTCTCTCTCTCTCTCTCTCTCTCTCTCTCTCTCTCTCTCTCTCTCTCTCTCTCTCTCACACACACACACACACACACACACACACACACACACACACACAAAATTAATATTACAGACGAAGCAAAAAGAGATGCTAAAATGATGCACTCAAAATGGAACACTCAGACAAGCTAAACTAAACATTAAAAATGTATGCAGATGAAACGGACTGGATACAACACCTAATATTAACCAATTTTACTTCTAGCAATCAAGTTCCTTTTCTTTAGGGAAGATGCCTGTACTTTTGAAAAGCTCTTATTCTTTGCTCTCTGGGCTTTTTTGTACTTTCAAAATTGCGCAAGCAATCCCCTCCTTTTTAGCTATGCAAAGTAAACGGAACAAAAGTAATTGCTTGCCATAGGAGTTTTTAAAAATACAATTTTTATTAAATATTTTTAAAAGAATAAAAACAGTACAAATTTTGAAAAAAGGAAAGCAATAAGAGGAACAGTGGAAGAGAGAAGAGGGGAGGGGAGGGGAAGGGAAGGAAAGGAAAGGAAAGGAAAGAAGGAAAGGAAAGGAAAGGAAAGAAGGAAAGGAAAGAAAAGGGAAGGAAAGGAAAGGAGGAAAGAAGGAAAGTGAAAGGAAAGGAAAGGAAAGGAAAGAAGGAAAGGAAAGGAAAGGAAAGGGAAAGGAAAGAAGGAAAGGAAAGGAAAGAAAGAAAGAAAGGAAAGGAAAGGAAAGGAAAGAAGGAAAGAAGGAAAGGAAAGAAGGAAAGAAGGAAAGGAAAGGAAAGAAGGAAAGGAAAGGAGAGGAGAGGAGAGGAGAGGAAAGGAAAGGAAAGGAAAGGAAAGGAAAGGAAAGGAAAGGAAAGGAAAGGAAAGGAAAGGAAAGGAAAGGAAAGGAAAAGATTATAAAATAGCAGCTTCCAGTCTTTTTAACAGCAGTTACAAGCAGATCTCCAAGGTTATAAAATAATATTCTTTCCATAATCTATTCTTCCTAACCATTAAACCCATAAATCCCAACTTCACCCCCCCCCACTTTTTCAGCAAAAGGTCCATAAGGGATTTCCAGTCACTAATAAAGGTGATCATTGTAATGTCTTTCCCATCAAACAAACCAGGTTTGCTCTCTATGCTAATTCTGTCACCTTCACCAGCCATTCCTCTTATTGTGCACCAGAGTCTTCCCATTTTCCTGCATATAACATAAGAGTCATTGTTCTAGAGCAGTGTTTCTAGAATCTGCTGCCCTGGGAATTCTGGAAGTTGAAGTCCGCACATTGTAAAACTGCTGAGTTGAGAAACACAATTCCAAAGTATCTTAGCTGCCACGTATTCTTATCCTCTGTTTTTGTCCTTAGTTGCTTATCAATGAGAGATTTTCTCCTCTTGGGACTAACTAATAAATTACTCAGGAGTCTGTTCTAATAGATGGAAGGAAGGGGTCTGGCTGGGGACTGGGGTTGCTTCAGGAGCAAAGCTGAGAATGCATGAGCAATGGCTGCGCCAAACCGGTTTAACTACTTGATTATGGGAATATGATAAGGACTGGTTTGGTTTGAATATCAAAATGCACCCCCAACTAGCAAAGCTACAACATGAAGAGAGGCATTGGATTTGTGCTGACCACATCTGTACATTATTTCCTGCTGCTGATTTTGTTTTCCCTTGGGACTAACCTCTGCATCCCCAAATATGTGATCCATCATATATGAGTGCAATGGTATGTGAGAATGACTATGGACTTGCAAGATTCTGTGAATATAACTTACAATAAAGACAGAGGCATTCATTCCAGGGGCGGGTTCCTCTTACCTGCCTACCGATGCACTGCACGCGCATCATCACGTTTCGCGCACGTGCATCCCCTCATGTGATTTTGCTTTTGCGCATGCGCAGGAAGTAAAAAAAAAAGGCCAAAAAAACGGGAAAAAACCCATTTCAGACAAACAGTTATCCAACATCTTCTTAAAAACTTCCAGTGTTGGAGCATTGACAACTTCTGGAGGCATGTTGTTCCACTGATTAATTGTTCTCACTGTCAGGAAATTTCTCCTTAGTTTCAGGTTGCTTCGCTCCTTGATTGGTTTCCACCCATTGCTTCTTGTCCTGCCCTCAGGTGCTTTGGAGAATAGTTTGACTCCCTCTTCTTTGTGGCAACCCCTGAGATATTGGAACACTGCTTCAATGTCACCCCTAGGTATTTTATTCACTAAACTAGACATACCCAATTCCTGCAATGGTTCTTCATATGTTTCAGCCTCCAGTCTCCTAATCATCTTTGTTATATTGTGGTGACCAAAATTGCATGCAATATTCCAAGTGTGGTCTTACCAGGGCGTTATACCAGGGCCCCAAAGGACACCATCCATCAGCCAGAACATAGAACAACTTAAAGAAATAGTGAAAGATTGAAAGATGTGGGGGGACCTGGCCCACAGAGTCCCCAAGACTTGGACACAATTAAATGGATATCACCACCACCACCACCACCACCACCACCACCATCATCATCATCATCATCATCATCATCATCATCATCATCATCATCATCATCATCACAATGCATTCTCATGTTTCTTGTTTGGACTACCTTGAAGGGCTCATATCAATTTTGCAAATCTGAAAGCATCTCTCCCTTCCTTCCTTCCTTCCTTCCTTCCTTCCTTCCTTCCTTCCTTCCTTCCTTCCTTCCTTCCTTCCTTTCTTTTCCTTTCCAGAAAACTAGGGAGGGTCCCTTCTGAAATGCTTCCAACGCCTCTTCTCCTTCTGGGCACTGAGCTCCCATTCGCAGTTAGTCCTTGACTTGTGACCATAATGGAACCCAGAATTTCCATCCTAAGTCATGATGGTCATAAAGTCAAGCATCCACATGACCAACCCAATTTCTCAATCTTTTTTATAAGGGTCATTAAGCAAATGCTTTGGCCATTAAGCGAGTCAATGCATTCCTATGGGTATTTTTTTTTTGCCAGAAACTGGCCCAAAAGAACATTTTCCTGCAAAAACATAAATAAATAATAAATTGCATTGCAGAACTGCAAAGTTGCACCTAACCGGTTGCCAGGCACCCAAAAAGTAATCCTATGACCACAGGTGTGTGTGTGTGTGTGAGAGAGAGAGGGGGGGGGGGGGAGGGAGGGAGGGAGGGAGAGAGAGAGAGGGAGGGAGGGAGAGAGAGGGAGGGAGGGAGGGAGGGAGAGAGGGAGAGAGAGAGAGAGAGAGAGAGAGAACTGGGTGATAAGTACCACTGGTACTGGCCCATCTAAATGGTAGTTGTCCAATCTGCACCTTTTCCTTCTCTTTCCCACATGTCATTCCAGGACATTACAACGACACTCAGTCTCTTGGTAATAAAAGTGTGTTGTTTGACCATTGTGGATCAAACTGATTCTTTGGCATTTTGGATATGCTGGATGATCAGTGCTTTCTCTATGCAAAGACACTGTGGCCCATGGTGCACTTTTCTCTACTTTCTTCACCTTCACACCTAATACAGACTTTCCTCTCACAAACCTGCACCACTTTTTGTCGATTTTCTTCACCCCTCCCCGCCCATTTGGAGAAATCGATTTGGGGGCTCCCACCCACCCAGTCATCCATTAGAGCCCCCAGATCCGGGCTGCAAAAGTCCGGACGGGTTGGGAATTTCCGAACCGCTTTGCTGCCATCTAGCGGTGATACCGCGTGCAGCCCCGTGTTGAGGGGGAGCTTCGGCCTCTGGGCCCAAAGAACCTGGGGACAGAGAGGGCTGCAGGGGCTTTGAAGGCAAGAGAAAAGCGCAAATACTCCGCTTCCTCTGTGAGGGCCAGTGGTCATTACATTGGGTTTTTCTGCTCAGCGTCCGGCCACTCGTATCGCCGCCGCTCGCGCGTCCAGCCCGCTTTTCCGTCCGTCAGTCTCGTGCATTCATGGATGGAGAGAAGCACGGGTGGGTCCCGGTCCGGACCACTGAAGCAGCGGTGCAGCGCCGGAGCTAAAATGGAGAAGCGTCGTGGGAATAAGCCTTTACGTCCTCCTTTCCTCTCCTTTCCCCTGGTTTGGGGTGCAGTGCATACCTTTGGCCTTCGCTGTCTGCGCCCTTTCATTTGCCCTACTCGAACACGATTGTGTGAAAAGAGGCGTCCCCACGTTTGCAAGCATTACATGCAATTGGAAGGTCTCTTCCGATATCTCTCAAGTCATAAAATGCCCAATTTCATGTTCCTAGCTATGCGCTCCAACACCACCTGCTTCTCTCAGTTTGCTCCCCCCCCCCAAAAAAAAGCTTTGGAAAGAAGCCACAACTTTAACCCTTTCTCATTTATTTATTTATTTATTTAGGATTCTTATATGCTGCCCTACTCCCTGGGGACTCAGGGCGGCATATTTATTTATGACCTAACAAAAATATTATTCTTATCCATTTAGAAGTGCTAGTTTGGTGTAGGGGTCATCAGACTGGAATTGAGGATAATGAGTTCCGCCTTGGGGAAAGATTAACAGATTAACAGAGTTGGAAGGGGCCTTGTAGGTCATCTAGTCGAACCCCCACCTACACCATTTCTGACAGATGGCAGTCCAGTCTCTTCTTGAAAGCCTCCAGTGATGGAGCTCCCACAACTTCCGAAGGCAACTTCTGTTCCATTGGTTGATTGTTCTCACTGTCAGAAAATTTCTCCTTATTTCCAGGTTGAATCTCTCCTTGTTCAGTTTCCATCCATTTTTCCTTGTCTGGCCTTCGGGTGCTTTAACCAGTTGGGTGACCTTGGGCCAGTCCCCCCTCCCTCCCCCCACACACCTGTGGTCATAGGATTACTTTTTGGGTGCCTGGCAACCGGTTAGGTGCAACTTTCTGCAGTTCTGCAAACGATTTATGATTTATTTATGTTTTTGCAGGAAAATGTTCTTTTGGGCCAGTTTCTGGCAAAAAAAAACAACCCATAGGAATGCATTGACTCACTTTAAAGGCCACAACATTTGCTTAATGACCCTTGCAAAAAAGGTTGAGAAATTGGGTTGGTCATGCGGATGCTTGACTTTATGACCATCATGACTTAGGATGGAAATTCTGGGTTCCATTATGGTCACAAGTCAAGGACTAACTGCAAATGGGAGTTCAGTGCCGAGAAGAAGAAGAGGCTTTGGAAGCATTTCCAAAGGGACCCTCCCTAGTTTTCTGGAGAGGAAAAGGAAGGAAGGAAGGAAGGAAGGAAGGAAGGAAGGAAGGAAGGAAGGAAGGAAGGAAGGAAGGAAGGAAGGAGAGATGCTTTCAGATTTGCAAGATTAATCTCTCTCTCTCTCTCTCTCTCTCTCTCTCTCTCTCTCTCTCTCTCTCTCTCTCTCTCTCTCTCTCTCTCTCTCTCCTCCCTCCCTCCCTCCCTCCCTCCCTCCCTCCCTCTCTCTCTCTCTCTCTTCTCTAGGAAGGAGGCAATGGCAAACCACTTTTGCAAAACATTGCCAAGAAAACTACAAGGACTTGTCCAGGTACTTGCCAGGCGTAAATGTTCACTTAAAGACATCACTACCTACCTACCTACCTACTTACACACATACACACATTCTACTTATGCTTAAAAATATAGTAAAGGGGTCTGCCTTTGGAGTCTTTAAATATCTATGTATAACAAAAAGTTGGTTTTATTTTGGAGATAATTTGACCTGATAACTATTATGGTTCTCATGAGTTTTCAACATAATAGTTTGCAAAAACAATACAGTTTTCTTCAGTGTCAGGTGGAATGAAACCATGGTCATTATTCTAGTTATAGCCAAACAAGCAAAAAGTAAGTAGCCAGTTTTGGCTCCGTTTCTCCAAAAATTTCCTTTGCTGCAACCATCCCTGAGAAATGTTTTTGCTAAAGTGAGCAGAGAATTAAAATATTAAAAGAGAGAAAGAGAGAGACGTATGTGTATATGTATATGTATGTGTATGTATGTATGTATGTATGTATGTATGTATGTATGTATGTATGTATATATATATGCTTTCACTAATAAGCGGAGGTGGCGCAGTGGTTAGAGGCAGGTACTGCAGGCCACTTCAGCTGACTGTGATCCGCAGGTCAGTGGTTCAAATCTCACCGGCTCAGGGTTGACTCAGCCTTCCATCCTTCCGAGGGAGGTAAAATGAGGAACCAGATTGTTGGGGGCAATATAAATATACATTGCTTACTGGTGTAAACCGCTTAGAGAGTGATTGCACTGTGAGGCGGTATATAAATGTCACTAATAAATAAATAAAATAATAAAATAAAATAATATTTGGTACTGTTTCGTTTAGATCATAACAAGCCATAAATGTGAATACAAATAATAATATAATGGGAACATTCTTGGAGAAGGCAAAAGATCAACTAATTATCATTATAACAAAAATAACTAATATCAGTTGATGGTGATATCTAACATAAGCATTAGTATAAGTAGATAATACCACAATATAGCTGTTAACTTGAATAATGCTATATCAACTTTTTATTAAAAGAAAATCAAGGTTTTGAATGACAAACTCATTTTCATGATTAACAGTATTGGGAGATATTTTAGTCATAAACTGAGGTGTGAAAGAAGCATTTAAAAAGATAAGGAACAAGTATCATAGCTTCTTCAATGCTGGAAATAGACTAGGCAAAGGCACCATATAGAAGCAGCTGCTATCAGCAGATTAAAGCTTAGATATAAATTTCTCTCCAGAGCAAAGAGCTGATTTGAATGCAATTATATTTTAAATCACCTTGCTGTTGTTGACAAAGTATGGTGTGAATCACAAGACAGAAAGAATTTATTGAAGTAATATCATTGACACTGGAGCAAAATTTAATTTTTAAACACCTCCCTCCCTCCCCCTCTCTCCCTCCCTCTCTCTCCCTTTACCCCTCTCAATCTTTCTCTCTGTCTCTACACACACATGTGGACAACCAAACTCACTTGATTAAATTCTACAACTGCATTTTGTTTCAGGATGGAAAGATTCACATTTTCTCCTCAAAACAGATTTTAATAAATATTGTATGAGAATAGATTTCATCTGGTGCAGACCACCCACATACATGTACTTCCTGATGGTTGTTCTTGCCAAAATCTCTACAGCTGAAAGTTTACACCTTTACATCTGGATATATTATGGTTGAATGCAGAGCACCTACCAATCATTACTTACCTGTTCTTTGGCCTATCCAAGCAATATTTTGGGTGATCACAATTTCTGAATACTTCCATCTACAGCAAAAGTCTTATTTGTAATTAAGCATCATCATCTAGTTAAAAATACTCTTTCTGACCTAGCACCTATTAATGCCTGCCTGCATTTCCCCCTTATTTTTTCTCTTCATGCCATCATTCTCCTGGACCTCTAATTCCCATAGTACTGTCTTATGTGTAAAGATATTTACCCATGTAGTATGGTTGCACTACTATTATACTTCTGATGTTTTCTACTATCTTCTCCCATTTGTGTCTTATAATTATATTACCTTGTTTGTATGTACGCTCATTGTTTGTATCTACATGTTGTTTGCATGTTTGCATGTACACTGGATTATATTACCTTGTTCTTTGTATGTACATTGAGAGATATGCATCGGAGACAAATTCCTTGTGTGTCTAATCATATTTATTTATTTATTTGTGAGATTTATATACCGCCTCACAGTGCAAGCACTCTCTAAGCGGTTTACACCAGTAAGCAATGTATATTTACATTGCCCCCAACAATCTGGGTCCTCATTTTACCTACCTTGGAAGGATGGAAGGCTGAGTCAACCTTGAGCCAGTGAGGTTTGAACCGCTGACCTGCGGATCACAGTCAGCTAAAGTGGCCTGCAGTACTGTCTCTAACCGCTGTGCCACCTCGGCTCCCTTGACCAATAAGGTGTTCTGTTCTGTTCTACTCCACTCCATTTCATTCTCCTTCATCTATTGGAAATTCTGGCCACCAGATGTTTTCCATAACGTCTGCCTGTAAAAGATGCTCATATTTATCCTCGTCGGCCCAAGAGTGTAGGATCACTTCATTCAGTTGGTCATATTCTTCATCCGGCAACTAGATAGCTTTGCATCTTCAGAATCCTTTGTCTTCTGCTCTGCTTCTCTATGTGTAATTGCTGGATTTCCCAATCTATCCTTTGTTCTAGTTATCTGAAAGTAAAGATGGGGAGAAACAAAGATGGAGAAAGAGTGGTACTGCTTTAGATAAATCTGGGATTATTGCTTTGAAAAAGAATCAAATACGTAAGAACTTTGCTGCAGTTTTATTAGAGCAAGCACTTGAAGGAGGGTGTTTGAAGATACATTTGCACAATCTGTTCGGATACTCTTTAATCTCTCCATTTTCATTCATATCCACAAGTGCTTTAGATGTTTCCTGTCTGTTATGGATCTTTTTGGACCTTAGTGCTAACCAAAATCCACTCCAAATTCATTGTGCAGAAGCAAACTTTATGGAAAACATGCATCCTCATTTGCTAATCAACTATCTTAGCTTTAGAATGGGACAACATGCCAAGACCAACTCGTTTTGGCCAACTCGCCATGGGAGAAGTTTCAATTTACTTATTTAAAATAATTAAAAATTATTTTATTTTTTGTCATTCACATTTCATTTTGTCTCTCCTTTCTTTAATGATTCTATTCTACCATTTATTCGATATTAAAGTAACTCTTGTCCTGCAGTGAATTATGCCTCAGTGAGTTGGCTATGGCAAGTTGGCCATGGCAAGTTGTCCTAGACCCCTTAGCTTGGTGTGATCTGGTGATCTCATTTTTATTTATTTATTTATTAATCTTTCTGCACAACTGAAGAACCCCCTGACTCCTCCCCATCTGGAGGCTACTTTCTGGTGCCTGATGAAAAGAAAGCAGGATGTCCTTAGCTGTCCATTTATTTGTCAAGCTCATGATGGACAGATAGGAAGATCTCTCTTTAGCCTAGTTCAGGAGATGACCTTACTGAGAGGCTCTGTGCTTTAGTCACTTTTAAAAAATCCCTTGGCTACTAAAAGCTGCTCAGCTGCCTAATACTACAAGAACATTAGTATAAGAAAAGCTGTATTGGATCAAAACTAGTCCAGTATTTGGTTCCCACCATTACAAGCCAGATGCCAATAAGGAGATGAACATAATTGGACATTTATGGTTGTGTTCTTCCAGCACCTGGTATTGAGGGAGCTACTGTCTCTGAAGATATACAGCATCACGACAATTGATATTTTTTATCTTTTGCTAATTTGCCCAATCCTCTTTAAAACTGTTCAAGTTGATGGCGCCATCACTACATCTTGCAATTGCAATTTTCATATTTTGAGAATCCCTGCTATGAAGTAATATTTATCTTGGCTCTTGAATTTCCACTGCAATGTATCTACACTGGAAGATTCCTTTGAATTTGGAATAATTAAGAGGCTTTGTTCCCTTTCCATTTTCACGACATCATTTCTGCGCATGTCTGTTGTATGGTAACATGCTTACTTCTCAACTGAAAAGCCCCTGTTGTTAAAACCTTCATTACAGAAGAGTAACTCCAATTTCTAAAACATTTTGGTTTCTCTTTCCTGTCTTTTACAGCTCTAGAATAGTCTGAGTTAAGGTTACAATAATAAGAATCATGCACAATATTTCAAATGTTTTGGCGTTCTGAACCTGGGGTCAATGTTTTGTATCTACCACTTGTATAACAGTCTTGATGTGGTGGTGCAGTGGTTAGAGTGCAGTATTGCAGGCTACTTCTACTTCTGCTGACTGCCGGCTGACTGCAATTTGGCAGTTCGAATCTCACCAGGCTCAAGGTTGACTCAGCCTTCCATCCTTCCGAGGTGGGTAAAATGAGGACCCAGATTGTTGGGGGGAATATGCTGAACTCTGTAAATCGCTCAGAGAGGGCTGTTAAGCACTGTAAAGTGGTATATAAGTCTAAGTGCTATTGCTATTTCTTCTTCAGCTTAAACGGCTTGAAGCCTTTCATTCTTGACTGGGCAAACAGAAACCTTTTTCCCCCTGGAAATAAAGATGAGGTATTTCAAGTCTTGTTTTCTTATACAATCCCACTAACATATGTTCTGTGAGTTGCCTGGTTGTTGCTTAGCACTTTTTTTGTTCTTGTATTGTATTGTAACTGATGTAATACGTCTTGCACAGGTAATCCTCAATTTACAACAATAGCTGGGATCATAATCTACATTGTTAAGCAAGGTGGCTGCTAAATGAATCATGATTTTATGACCTTTTCCTTGTTATGGATGTGTTAGTCCCCAAACTTGGCAACTTTAAGACTTGTGGACTTTAACTCCCAGAATTCTCCAGCCAGCATAGCTGGCTGGAGAATTCTGGGAGTTGAAGTCCACAAGTCTTAAAGTTGCCAAGTTTGAAGACCTCTGTGTTAGGTGAATCACTGTTCCTTAAGCAAATCTGCCTTCCCTATTGACTTTGCTTGTTGGAAGCCAGCTTGGAAGGACACGGCAACATTATTAATACATGCCAGTTGCCAAGCACCTGAATTTTGATCACGTGACAGTGGGGATGCTGGGCCAATAGTAAGTGCAAAGAATAGTAAGTGCAAAGCGTAGGTCACTTTATGTGTGTTGTTGTAACTTCAAGTGCTCACTGAACAAATGGCTGTAAGTTGAGGACTTCCTGTAAATGATAAAGCCAACATAGTAATAGAATAACAATAGCACTTATATGGAGCTTTAGGGTGCTTTACAGCACTCTCTAAGTGGTTTACAGATGTCAACCTCTTGCCCCCAACAATCTGGGTCCTCATTTTACCACCTCAGAAGGATGGAAGGCTGAGTCCAGCCTGTCAGGATCCAACTCCTGGCAGTGGGCAGAGTCAGCCTGCAATACTGCACTCTAACCACTGTGCCACCATAGCACCTATATATATATATGGCAGCTACAGGTTTAAGACCCTATATGTGAAAATTATTGAACTAACTGCACATCAGTAACAGGGGCTTCTACTGAATCCATCCTGTGTTCCTCCTAAGTTGTGCCAAGCTGTCCTATGTGATACTTTTTTTGTTTCAACGGCAACTAGATGAAATTTTGGGTTGGATTAGAGCAGAGGTCTCCAACCTTGGCAACTTTATGAGGTGTGGACTTCAATTCCCAGAATTCCTCAGCCAGCATTGCTGGCTGAGGAATTCAGGGATTTGAAGTCCACACCTCATAAAGCTGCCAAGGTTGGAGACCTCTGGATTAGAGGATTGCTAAAAAAAATAATGTGAACAAAACCAGAATTTCAACACATCACCCCTTCCTTCTTTATCCTTTTGATTTGTTTCTTTCCTTGCATCCGTAGCCCACACAACTCCCCTCCAACGTCCCATCTGTCATTTTGTTCTAGAAGGTAGGAAAAAACGATGCCCGAAATCTCAGCACAGGGCTTATCCAGACAGCAAAATTATCTCCAAACAACTGGAGTTCCGCAGAAGACGTCTTCCTGTTGTGCCTGACCTTGAAGGCTTGAGATGGAGGTGACAGTCCGCCTCTCCACGCTGGGAACCTGGGATAACAGTAGGTGGATGTTTTGGTTGTGGGCTAAATGGCTAAGCTGTCCCCGCTTGGAAGTCCTGGGGGGGGGGGCTTTTGACGCACCACCTTCAAAGCACACCAGCTAAGAGCCAGAAAGGAAGCTACAATGCACCTTAATTAGATTGTTGCACAAAACCAATCCACTGAAGGATGCTGGATGAGGATCGATGCACAGCCTATTAAACTCCCAACTCCTTGAAAGGGAGGGAGACAAACCAAGGCCTCCCTTTTGTTCCGAAACCTCCCTGCAGATTCCTTGCACTTCCCTTCTGTTTCAGAGGAACAAAATTCCCAACCCAGCTTTCCTTTGGGGGTTCAGGAAGTGGAACTTCCTAGTGGTGGCAACAGAGCCTCTTCGAAGGGAATTCTCCAGGTTTTAGTGGGGACCCGTTTTTTCTTAGCAAATCCCCATTTTGTAAGTGTGGGTGGGTGTCGTGGCTGCTGTCAGATCCCCTTTGTTCCAGCACCCAGTGACACGTGACAGGTTTCCTAGGAAGATGTTGGAAATCAAGGACAAATTTTCCAGCAATTCATCCTTAACCTTTGCCAGTGACCATTTGAAATGTTTAATGCCTAAAGAAGCTCTCTACTTCTGCCCCAACTCCACCTTTTCTCACCCCTTGTTCCAGATGTTAGAAGTCTTGCCCTGAATTTTGAAAGGGGTGGGGGGGACTGTAATCCGCCCTCTAACCCTATGACCTCTTTCTCTTAAGGAGCTTTGCCCCAGCCTTTGAAAGTTTCCTTTACAAGTAAAAGCAATTTCCTTCTGGGATAGTCACCACCAGGACAGGGGGAAATGTTTTAAAACAGCCACAATAGCGCTCGAGGACCCAGCCTGCTGCTGTCGGCATTTAGGCTGTGTGTTTGTTCAGACGTTTCTCTTGAAAGAAGAATTTGGAATGCTTTAATTAAAAAGGGTGACAGGTTGAGCTGAGCTAGGAAGAGGCATTTCATTGACACCCAGCAGCCAAGACACCGGACAAGATAAATAATGCTTTTCTCAAAAATATCAAGGCAAGCAGACAAAAGCATTTATCTGCAAAATATGTAAAGCAGTGTGGCCTAATCCTGAATGTGTCTATACACTGAATGTATCTCCTAGGAGGTGTGATGAAGGCAGCAATGTGTTTGTCTTGCTAGGTGGATTCTAGATTAGGGAACACAGCTTGCCTGGAATAGTATGAGAAAACCTGGGCTAAAATGGTCTTTGGTTACATTTGGACCCCAAATGTCCTTGTCATTAGTAGAGAATGCTGCAGGTGACTCTGATGCCAGCAAGACTGATAATCTAGGATATATCTTACCAATCAATGTTATTGAAAATAATTAGTGGATCAAAGCAACGGTGGATGGTGCAGGTCAGGATCTATGGATCCATCTGGCATTTGGAAAGAAGAAAAAGAAAGGAAAGAAGGAAAGAAGGGAAGGAAGGAAGGAAGGAAGGAATGAAGGAAGGAAGGAAGGAAGGAAGGAGCACATGAAATAAGAGAAATTAGAAGACTTTACTAGATCTGAATGAAGATGTTGGGATCTCGTTTTGTGGAGTGGAACTGATGAATATATGCAATGAAATGACAGTGTAGATTTAATTATAAATGAAAGTAGTAACATGTACATCAGAAAATATAAATGAATGACATCTACTTCTTATGGATGTATATGAAACTAAGAATCCAAAGATCAGTGATGCATGTTGTATACCAATAAATGATAATAATGGAAGAACTAAAGTTGAATGTTGTGAGAAAAATTTAGAATACTCTAAACGAACTTAATCCAAGGCAAAAGAATTATTCTGCTAACTGTTAAGAATAGATAGGTGGGAATGTGAAAAGAGATTATATACTGTATATTTTTTAAAAAGAGGGAAAAAGAGACCCAAGAATAAATGAGAGTAGTTTCTGGTGAGATTTGCTCAGAAAAATGCACATCTATTTTGTACATGATTTAAGTAGTCTATTCATATGCACACATGTAGAAGAATGAAGGAGTGCAAACATACAAACATACCGTATTTTTTGGAGTATAAGACGCACCTTTTTCCTCCCTAAAAGTGGCTGAAAATTTGGGTGCGTCTTATACTTCGAATGCAGCCTTTTTTCCAGCCCTAACTAGGTGCTAACAAATCTTCCCAGCTCTTACCTTGCAGGCTTTTTCATTGTTACTCTCTCCAAATAATGTTTTTCCAGCCCTAAGTCTTTGCAGGGTTTTTTCATTGCTCTACTTGCTCTGAATAAGTTTTTTTCTAGCCCTAACCAGGTGCTAACTATCTTCCCAGCTCTTACCGGCTTGCATGCTCTTTCATTGTTACTCTCTCAGAAGAAGGTTTTTTTAAGTCCTAACCATAATAAAATGGTGGGGATAAAATAATGTGCTGAAGCTGACCAGAATAAGGATGCTAGCCAGATGAATACCTGGTAGGCAGATTGTTTTCCCCTATTTTCCTCCCCAAAAACTAAGGTGCGTCTTATACTCCGGTGCGTCTTATACTCCGAAAAATACGGTAACTTATTAGATGTTTATGGTAGGAGGCTAAAATGATTCATGAAGAATACAAAATTATGAGAGATTTTGAACATAGTCAAATTATTTTAGGTAGTGTCAAGAATGAGACTTGTTAGATATAAAGATTTGCACTGGAAGTGGCTGCAAAGGGCTAAACAAGAAACCTCCAGCGGTGATTAGACTTCATCCTAATTGATTTAGGATAAAACCAATGTTTAAAGTTTTGTATGTTAATGATTGCATTATATCAAAGAGTGACATTGAAACAAATACAGCATTCTACAATACAAACTTTACAGTGTCAAGAAAAGGTTAAAGAAAGGGAAGTGATGTATACTGCGGGAATGTTGCAAAATGTTAAGGCTGCAGGTGTAGATGGTTTAACTGAACCGTGGATATGGTTTGCTTGTGCAGTGGCTGTGTGGATTGTCTAAGGCTGCATGAAGGCTTCATCCATGTTTGATGATAGGAGGAATGTCATTATTTTATATTTTCCATATTAGAAAGAAAAGGTACCAAGAACGAATGCCAACTAACAAGAAGGTGTATCTGGGAAGATATTTATGTCAGAGTTACGCAATAAATCAGAAGCTTCAAAAGATAACTGCATTTTGCTGATTCAAATAACTTCTTTATAAGTAGAATAAAACATTTACAATACCACACTTTGTTTCATCACATGTTGAGATGTTTTCATACTGGAGTATAATGGTGGACTGAGTAAACCACACCCTTCTTCTTGCTAAGTTTCTGGACATGCTCAATTAACACTTCAGCCCGATTGGCTGACTCAATCACATGGCTCTCCCAGTCATGAATATTCCAACACTCCTCCCTTCATTACTGGGAGAGACATCAAACCTATTGGATTTAAACATTTCCTATAATGGACGCCACCCAATGGTTTGGTCATCATGTCTGCTAAATTATCCTCTGAAGAACAATGATGTAAACTTATTAATTTTTCTTTTACAGCTTCCCTGACATTACAATACTTAATGTCCACATGTTTACTTCTGTTCTTCACTCTGTCACCTGTTGCCATTTTTATACAGGCAGCATTATCTTCATAAACAGTTACAGCTTCATTTACATTTACATTTAAATCTTGTAACAACTGTACATACCAAACTACTTCAGAACATAACTCAGACAATGCAATAAACTCTGCTTCAGCAGTTGAAATAGCAACCGTTGTTTGTTTTCTGGACTTCCAACCAATTAAAGCCCCTCCAAACATTATTACAATTCCAGAATTAGACTTTCTGGTTTTTACATCATTTGCATAATCACTATCAACATAACATTTCAATTTTAATTCTTCAGTGACCTGTATTTGAAGACCCAAATTCACAGTTCCCTTCAAATACCTGAGAATTCTTTTCACACCCATCCAATGCAACTTTGTAGGTGTAGCAGTAAAGCGACTTAAGATGCTCACTGCACAAGCTATGTCTGGTCTGGACCACTGTGACAGATATAACAGACTCCCTATTGCAGAGTGATATATCTCCTGATCACAGGCTTCACTTTTGTCCTCACCCAAACTATTGTAAAAATCTGTGCTCATAGGTGTAGGAGCAATATTACAATCTTTCATGTTATACTTCTCTAATAATTGTTCAATTTTTCTCCTTTGACTGAGAATATAACCCTTTTCAGTTTTTTGTATCTCTACACCGAGATAATTCTTTATTTCTCCCAAATTCTTTAATTCAAATTTCTTTTCTAACTTATTAGCAAATTCTTCAACTTGTGATGCATCCTTTGCAATGAAACAAAGATCATCCACAAATGCTAATAGTAGACAATTCCCACCTTGTAACTTTCCAGTGTATATGCAACCATCAGCTTTGCAACTCTTGAACCCAAGACCTTTCAATGCAGTATCAAGACAGATATTCCAATTTCTGGCTAACTGCTTCAGCCCATAAATAGCCTTGTTCAATTTATACACCATGTTAGGCTTTTTATTTTCATACCCTGGCGCTTGAACCATATAAATTTCTTCCTCTAATTCAGCATTGAGGAATGCAGTGGTTATATCAAAATGCCAAATTCTATGCCTGTATGCTGATGCTAATGCCAGTACTAGTCTTATGCTCTCAGCTTTTACAGTTGGCGCGAACACCTCATCATAGTGCACATTCTTTAATTGAGAAAAACCTTGTGCCACCAATCTTGCCTTATACTGTACTTCATTATTGGGTAATACCTTTTTCTTATATACCCACTTACATCCTACAGCTTTCGTACCCTGTGGCAAAGTCACAGATGTGAACACTTCATGATCTCCCATGGATTTCATCTCTTTATCCATGGCTTCCTTCCACTTTTCTTGTTCAACTTTTGGTAATGCCAATACTTCCTTATAGTTTCTTGGCTCATACCACACATTACACACTTTAACTTTACTGGCAGAATACCTGTCTGGCGGAACCCCTCTGTTCCTACGCTCTGACCTACGTGGCATTGCCTGTTCTTGTGTTTCAAGCTTTTCTGGCTTCATATCTTGTTCAGACTCTCCTCCCTGAACATAGACACCTTCAGAAAATGATTCACCATCATTACATGAGTTATTGTCACTAAGTGGATCACCGTCGCTAAGCAGATCACTGTCGCTAAGTGAGACATTTTCAGAATTTGCATCAATTCTGTTCCAATTTTGTTCTGCAAAACTAGCAGACCTTGAAATCACTATCCTTTTACTTCCATCGCTAAAGCGATACCCTTTTGAGCCTGGCTCATAGCCCACAAATCTGAGCTTTCTAGCCTTTTGTTGTCCCTTTCTTCTGATTGCCTTTGGAATATGTACCCATGCAGTACTTCCAAATATTTTTAAATGTGCTAGAGAAGGCTTTCTCCCATATAGCATTGCATATGGAGTATTATTGATGGATGAACTCCACAGCCTATTAACTAAATAATTGGCAGTCAGTATGGCTTCACCCCAATATGACCTGCTCATACCAGAATCCTCCAGTAATGAGTCTTTCATTGTTTGCAAAACACCATTCCTCTTTTCAGCCACTCCGTTCTCTCCCGGTGTGTAAGGATTTGTGCGCCTGTGTCTTATTCCCAATTGTCTCAACCATTGTTGAAAATTTGTTGACATAAATTCAGAACCTCTGTCAGTTTGCAACTGACATACCTGTTGTTTGTACCTTCTCTCTACAAAGCTTAACCATTGCTTAAATTGCTGTAGCACCTCTGTTTTACTCTTAAGTAAGTAGCAAAACCCAAACCTGCTGTAGTCATCCACAATGACCAGCGCATACTTTGCTCCTCCCAAACTGGCTTGCATAGGCCCAATTAAATCAGCATGCACCAGTTCTAGAGCTCTTGTGGTTTGTCTTGTGCTAAACTTGCTCACTGGGAATGCTTTAGATTTCGATGCTTTGCATACTGCACAATCCAAATATGCCTTACATCCCTTCAAATCTAATCCTTTTGCAAATTCTTTCATTTGTTGAACAACCTTAAAATTAGCATGACCAAGTCGTCTGTGCAGAAGATGAACACATGAATTGTGTTCTGCTACATTTTTAAATATCTGGGAACAATGTGGCACCTTTTGTCCCTGCAATACATAAAGATTATCCTCTTTTATGCCCTGTGCACAAACATTCCCATTTCTTTGGATGATACACTTCCCATTAACAAATGTGGTTTCATAACCTTGCTTGTCTAAACTAGACACACTTAACAAATTATGCTCCATTTCAGGTACACATAACACATCAGTAAACCTGGATTCCAAATATGGAATTTGCACATCGCCTCTTCCAATGATTTTAGCCTTTTGACCATTGGCTAAGGCCACTTCTTCATGGTTTCCTGGGAAAAATCTGGAAAATAAGTCAGAATTATTAACAATTGTTTGACTAGCCCCACTGTCAATCAACCATTTGTCTCTATTGTTATTATAACAAACTTTTGCAACTGCAATCTGTCCTTGCAAATAATGTCTCTTGTCTTGCATACTTCTTCTCTGTGCACAGCTTTTCTGCAGATGATTGGTTTCTCCACAAATGAAACATGCTTTTTTAACTTGCTTGAAGAATTGTTGCTGTGTAACTTGATCTCTCCTGCCTCTGCTTTCCTCTTCTCTGCAGACACCTCGGCTGTTGCTAGAGATAGGCAGCCTGTGGAAAATTTTGCTGGAGACTTGCTGTAAGTTTCCACTGTACTCCTTGTTGAGCCCCCGCCTGTGGAATTTTCCATCAGCATGGCTGAAAAGCCTTTTCTCATATTCATTCAATAAACACGATTTCAAAGCCTCCAAATTCAAATCTGCTTCTGGCTTACTTTCAAAAATAGCTGACACAGTCTCCCAGCTCTGATCCAAACTATTTAACACTAATAAAACTTTCTGGGACTCTGGAAACTTTACTCCACGTTGCTCCAATTCTAGAAAATTAGACTGCATTTTCATTAAATGATCTTCCATAGAATCTCCTGTCTGCAAACTCATTCTGAAAAGCTTTCTTGAAAGTTGGACCACATTACACGCAGAAACATTGACATGTACTGCTTTCAATTTTTGCCATATTTCTTTTGCAGACTTTAATTCAGCTACATTTAAGAATTGATCATCCCCCAGACTTAACAGAAGATAAGCCATAGCTTTGTCGTGAGCCTTTTGATCTGCTGCTCCAAGCACTTGCGGGGGGTCTGCTACTATGTCCCATAATTCTTTTGCTTTCAAAAAACATTCCATTTTTGCAGCCCAAATTAAATAATTTTTCTTCCCCAATTTAGGTATTGGACTGTCTTTAAATTCCATAGCAGCAGCCATCCTGCTTTATTTTTCTTCTCTGCCTGTTCCTTTAACAACACAGACAGCTTCTTATCAGCTTTAAATTACAATGCAGTTTTTAACTTTACTTCTTGAGCGATTTCTGGGCCCATAACCTGTCAGAGTTACGCAATAAATCAGAAGCTTCAAAAGATAACTGCATTTTGCTGATTCAAATAACTTCTTTATAAGTAGAATAAAACATTTACAATACCACACTTTGTTTCATCACATGTTGAGATGTTTTCATACTGGAGTATAATGGTGGACTGAGTAAACCACACCCTTCTTCTTGCTAAGTTTCTGGACATGCTCAATTAACACTTCAGCCCGATTGGCTGACTCAATCACATGGCTCTCCCAGTCATGAATATTCCAACAATTTAGCAGAATTATGTTTGAAAGAATTGTGACAATGAACAAAATTAGTGAAATATTTGGGCAGTGAATAGGTAGTCAATGAGATAAATATTTATCTACATTTATTATGTTATTATACATTTAGAGAGAGTTCATAATGTGAACACGCCTGAATTATGGAATGTTTGAACTGAAGTTTGGTTGCTGAATGTGGCAAGGATATGACGGAAGTACCAATATGATCAGAATGCTTCGCAAATGTTCAAATTCATCCAGGAATAAGACAGATGTGTAATATCCCTTGGTTGTTTATGCATTCATAAATAAAATGTATCAGAAATATTTGCTCTGACATTGAACATTTTAAAGAAGAGATTGGACAACCATTTGTCTGAAATGGCACAGTGTTTCCTGCTTGAGCGGGTGGTTGGACTAGAAGACCTCCAATGCCCCTTCCAACTCTGTTGTTCTGTAATGGTGCTGATGTTAAAAGAAGTGGAGTGAAAAGAAGAATGTTGTTCTGCCGACTTTGTTATATGGAAGTGAAAGTTGTCAGCAGAAACACAAGACTAAGCTGAATGAAATGGGAATGGGGCCATTAAAATATGTGTAGTTAAAAGAAATAAGGTCAAGAATTAATTTGAACTGATTATAAAAATAAGTGTCCAGAATAAAGCAGTATGTTGAGGTGGTACACAGAGAAGTAATATCAAATTGCAAATAAAAGAATGGGAAGTTAAAGACCCATAAAACCTAGTTTGATAAAGGCAGTGTAATTCTGCAAAAGAAAGAGGTGATAATTTAAAAACAAAACAAAATAGAAAGCAACTCAGGTGATGGAAACAAGTTGGTGTGTCAGAATGGAAAAGTATAGGGAAATATACTGAATAATTTTGATGTACATTTATTTTATATATATTCTCTCCATTGCTCTTATCTTTCAGGTCTATAATTTCTTTGCCTTAGTATAATTTAATCTTTTGAAAATGATTGCTAATCAAAATAATAATTATAATAATCCATCGGCATTGACAAAACCACTAACAATCAATTGCAGAAGGCAATTTTATTTGGAACAGTTTACGTTCTGTGACAAAAGTCTGAACACCATCAAACAACTTATAGTATATATACAATAGACAAATAAATAGAAAATAAAGCTAAAGTGCTCTGAGACTTCAAAATTTAAACAGAAGCACTTGCCACATAACACGGGCAAGCTTAATTGTACAAAAAAAAGGTCTGAATAATGAACTTGGCAGTACCTAGGGACAACAGAATAGAAGAGGAAGAACTGAGGAAAAAGTCACAAAATATAAAGGCCTGAGAATAGAAGTAGAACAACTGTGGCGAAAGAAAACAGAGATGGTAGGCATTTGGGGTGCAGTCCCAAAACATCTGGAGCACCACTTGAACACCATTGGCATTTACCAAACCATGATCAGTCCATTACAAAACAAAAAGGCAGCTTTTATCGGCCACTGTACATTTAATATTATCAAACAACCTCTGCCTATCCCAGATCCTTGGGAAAGACTCCATGGGTGGATAAAAATGCCAAATCCAGTCTAATCATCTGGCTGACTGTGCTACCAATCCTCCTCCTCCTCCTCCTCCTCCTCCTCCTCCTCCTCCTCCTCCTCCTCCTCCTCCTCCTCCTCCTCCTCCTCCTCCTCCTCCTCCTCCATTGTACTATCTGGATAGGTACAGAGGTCCACCATTAATGAATTGCAAGAAAAGAGAAGAAAGTGGGGTGAAATCTGAAATGCAGCTGCTGGTGTTTGTGTGTGTGTGTGTGTGTGTGTGTGTGTGTGTGTGTGTGTGTGTGTGTGTGTGTGTGTGTGTGTGTGTGTGTGTGTGTGTGTGTGTCCGTCCGTCCGTCCGTCCGTCCGTCCGTCCTTGCGTCTCTGCCCACCCTCTTCCCGTTCAGCGGCCTCACAGGGGTGGTGCGTGCCTCGGCCCCAATTGGGCATCCTCACATCCCAGGAAAGGGATGATGGGTCTCGGGATCCTTCTGGGCACGGCCAGGCTGGCGAAGTCTAATGTGGACTTCCTGCATCCCGGTTGCGAGAACTTCTGTCCGTTCGTCCGGGGAACTTGGAGCGCCTCTTCGCCCTTCGGCCCACTAGGGTAGAAGCAGTGGCCCCACGCCCATGGAACTGGCCGGATTGAAGGGGGAGTTCGGTCCAGACTACCCTGCTGTCACCCTTCCTTGACAAAAAGCTTGTTTGATCTCATTGCTGCTAATTACTGTCTCGCGGATCTTGGTTTCCTTCTGCGAAAAGGAAAGCGCTCCAACTTTCTTTAGCGTCGCCGTTTTCGCCGGAGGTGCGAGCGGGAGGCCGCTAAGAGAGACTTCCGCGCAAGTACGCCTGTCTTTTTAAGGACGCGTATCCATCCTTTCAAAAACGAACAACCCCCCCCCCCAACAAACCGCAAAGTGGATAGACCACCGGAGGTCTATTAAAACAAGGCGGTTGTCCCAAATATAGGTTAGGGAAAATACGCGGGGACGTTGTTTGGGGAAACAGGCTTAGGATCTGCTCAAACGCAATTGAAATCCGCAGGAATGACTTTTTTTGAAAACAAGTTTTGTTTTTGTTTTTCCCCCTTGCGTTCAGAATGAGATACCATTTTCACCTTGTTTTCTCCAGCTTGGCAGGCCATATATTAAGAAATATGAAATATAAAGAAATAAACAAATCGCAATTGTCTTCAGGATCGCGCTGCAGTGGGGTTGCCTACCCATCACACACACACACACACACAGAGACGCAACCAGTTGTCAATTGCTGTGTTATGGTCGCTACAGGTAGTTACTGATAGGCGCCCCACCTCTTTCTGAGGGAGCCAAGGGGGCTGCCATGGATGCGGGGGATGGGGTAGGGGTGGGTGTCACCGCGCCTCCTACCCGACTCCCCCCCCCCCGGAAGACCCGCGGCTTGTCCTGGACTTTGAAAGATGGGAAAGTGAGCAGCGATGCGGGCCAAATCCCTTCCCTCCCCCCTGCAGATCAGTTGCAATGCGCCCCACACGCCCCCCTCCCCTCAACCAAATCTCCAGCAGGGCTGCGAGCTTTTCAAGCGACCAAGCTTTGAAGCTTCGATCAGCCCAACCCAGCCCAGCCCGCGGCGTGTGAATTGGCAGGTTTTGAATGGTCTCGAAATCCAGGGCGAATTGCGGAGATGCGCTGGATCAGATCTCTGAGCTGGTGAAAAGAGCGCAGGGGTTGCCAGCCTCCGTCTCCCCCCTCACCCCCCCTCTCCAAAAAGCGCTTCTAGCGGAAGTATGAGTCGTGTGTGTGTGTGTGTGTGTGTGTGTGTGTGTGTGTGTGTGTGTGTGTGTGTGTGTGTGTTTGTGTGGTGTGTGTGTGTGTGTGTGTGTGTGTGTGTGTGTGTGTGTGTGTACACACACACAATTCTAGCGCTGGGGGCGACTGCTCTTATGATCGCCTGGAATCTGGCCGCAATAGCTGTGAATGAGCCGTCGGGTGTCTCTAATAAACGCCTAGTCGGTTTTAGCAACTGTCCCCTCCAGTCTTTTCCACCCACCCACGGCAGGGCTAACCTGGGACCTTCTCGGCGAGCCGTTGCCCTTCAGGCAAGCAGCAGATCCGGGCAAGCGGGGTTCACAGCAAACCCAGAATATGTGAAAGCAGCAGAAGGGAAACCGAAGGACCATTGGCACCGCCATCGCTGGTCATTTCAGCGATGACCATCGGCAGAAAGCGCCTCCGAAGCTCCGCTTTTTATTGTAAAATAATGTTTTCCAGATAAAAGTCTTATCCATTTCTCTCCGAACTTCCTGTTGCTCTATTTTATCTCCATCTTATTTGTGACACAAAAAGCAATATAAGTTGTTTTGGTGCATTGGAAAAAGACAGATGCTAGCAATTCAACCCCTGCCTGATTATTCAGAAGTGAAACAGAACGCTATTATAAACAGATTGTGGGTCCCCACTTCCAATCGATCTTTATCTTGCTTTGAGAAACAGCTTTGTTTTCTAACTATCCAGTCCTAAAGATATTTTGGTGAAATATTAATTTCACCAAAGCGGTCTTTCAGTGATGTTTATGATCACAAGGCAATACACAATACAAATATTTTAGAGCAACGGGGAAGGCAGATCTCTATATCTCTTATATAGTTAGATTATGGGACAGCTGAATCATAATGGAGGGAAATTTAGGAAATGCAAAGAAAACCCTACATGAATTAGCTGAATAGTGGAAAAATAATAAAAAACAAACCATATTATAACTGGAATACGGGCAGTATTAGTTACCGGGGAATGTATCAGAGTTATAATACACTTCTATACATATTTATTCAAAGAGAAGCCTCGTGCAACTTTGCAAAACAGAAACCAATCCTATAGAAAGGCCATTTCCTCATAAGGGTCTTACAAGTCATCTACCAATGGCTGTACTGATCTAACAATAATAAAAAACAAGTTTTTTTTTTATCACCACAGAAATGGTTGGTGACAGTGAGTCACCACTGCTAGTGAGAAAATATTTTCAAAGCTGTGAAATCATTACCCTGAATTTCCATATGCTAGTGGTTTAAATACCTGCGTTTATGAAAGAAGCATTAGACTAAGAAGTACGTCAGCTAAATTTTGAGGCAATTTGATTTTTGGAGTGGGTGGGGAGGAATGTACTGTGTGTGTGTGTGTGTGGGTGTGGGTGGGTGTGGGTGTGTGGTGTTTGGTGAAGAAAGGGTAGAGGTAAAAACTGTTGCTTTTGAGGAAGTGATAGTTCTTAATATATCTCACACAAACTTCTGTTACCATATAATATTTTGCGAAACAATCGCTAGGAATATAAAACGGAAGTTTCTGCAAAGAGAATTAGCAGGAGGAATTCTCTGGAAAGTAAAGAACTGAGCCCATTTTAACTGACCCTAAACCTTCAAATCAGGTTAAAACAAAAGCAGCGAGACGTGGTCCCCCAAAGACACACAAACAGCAGTATTCTGAAGACGGCAAAATTGAAGATATGCAATGCAATTGGTTTGGCGATGCTGTTTTACAGGGCAATCCTAAACATGCTCTTTCAGAAAAGCTACGGATTACAGTGGACTTAATTTCTGGTCGAGTGTTCACATGTTTACCCAGAAGTACAAAATGTGCCATACCAAACGTGGGGAAATGTCTGCCCTCATGTATATCTAGAGGCTCAACTTCCAGGATGTGGTTCTGCTGGAAATGAACCAACGGAGAAACATTGAAAAATGTGTATATTACTCGCTGCAGACATTCCTTTCTAGCACCAGAGGGACACCTTTTAGCTGATTTTCTTTCTCTCCAATTTCATCCCATGCCTAATAAAATGTTCCTTCCCTTGGACTACCGCTTGCAGCTCCAAACTTTGAAAGAGATTACATGTAACTTCAACGGAGTTTAGTTGCTTGCTTTCAGTTTAATCTTGAAAATTCTATCCCAAATAGGGGGAAGCTTGCTTTTCTTTCCTCCTAAGTGACAATGTACATAATTTTAAGTGTTATTAAAAGATTTGAGTTGAATTTGATAATGATTAGCGCCATATCACATCCATTTAATTGGAGACATTTCATTGGAGGCACTAGATCCATAGGATCAAGAGCAACAATGGATCTGAAAATCCAGTTGCTCCCTGATAAGAGACAGGTTCTTACAGAAGCCCTGGAGGAACAAAGAAACTGTTTTCACCCAGAGATTTATGAAGCTGGATGAGGGTTGTTGTTGTTGTTGTTGTTGTTTTGCTTTCAGTTGGGTTGAGGCAACTTGTAGATTGGTCTCTTCAGTCAGTCAAGCCAAACAGTTGGGCCCAGATTTGCAGAGAAAATGAATCTTCACAATTAATTTATCCCATTGATTTGAAGGAACTACTCCAAGAATGACCGTGACTGAACCAACTCAATTTCTTTGAGGGTTTTCCCTTTTGAATGAAACCAACAGCAACTCCCCATCCCGCCTTACCAAAGTCTACACGTGCAAATGCCCTCGGATGCTTTATACCAGTTCTGAAATGTTACCCAGACGGACGTCAGCTTTGACTGGAGCCAAAGACCAAAACGTGTTTTCTAATTGAACACGATGGGAGAGTTCAAATTATGTATTAAAATATGAGCAGTGACTAAGAGGACAGAAAATCCTGCAAGTAAAACAGAAACACAAATTGCCCAAATCTAGTTTTTATTCCCAGCCCAGTGGTGCCCAAGCCCTTGTTAGAATTCCTTTCCGAAACAGCTGGAAATGAGCATTAAAGGGACCATAAAAATTGATTATCTAGTGGGGTCGTTGGAACTGAAATCAGACCGTTAATGAGAGCCAGGGATCCTTGTGTCTCCCAGTAATTGCCAAGGTGTAAATCCAAAGAAGTTTTAGAGAATTAGCTACATTGGTGGGAAGTCTAGAGTAGAGACCCCTTTCCCTTTCGGAGTGTCTGTTAATACTTGAACTGCTGGAGTTTATCATCACAACAAAGCTGTTGTGTCTATGAGGATTAGCCTTTCTAAATCCAAGAAACAACACAGGAAACTTTAAGCAGAGCCCTTAAAAATGACTGGCAGAAGTTGAGCAGACTCAGAACGAGCAATTCGAGGGAAAGGCACAGGTTTTCCTTGTGCGGTTAACAAAATATAACCCAACTCTTTGAGGAAATGGCATTTTAGAAGACATTAGATTCTTATAGATCACCCGAATCATAGGTTTGAAAGATACAAGGTTTACCCTTCTTTCCTCCTTTCCTCCCTTCCTTCTTTCCTCCCTCCCTCCCTCTATTTACTTTTCTTTTAGGGTGATGGGAGGAAAAAGTTGCCTCTAATAGCTGCCTCTAGTTATACTACTTAAATACAGAAACGGACGCCGTTCTGTCTTCATTTTCAAGTTAAACCTCAGGGTTTAACTGGAAAATGTTAACCCTTCTGAAAAAATGATGGTGTAGGAACATTTTCCCCAAAGACCAAATGAAACAAACAAAAAAGTTTGTTAAAAAGTTATGATATTTATATAGTTACTTATCAAGCACATCTAAATTATACTAAAGGAACCAAAATACCTTTACAATCCCCAAGACATGCCCCAACTTTTGAGCACCCCTAATGCTGGAAATTGAAAGCTGAAAAATTTGATATGCCCCACGGTAGCATTATTTGTGACATTATTTTGAATATAACATGCCACTAGTTCCATTCGCATAATAATATGTCTTCTAAAGCTGTTTTTTTTCCTTATATATTACTAATAAGAATGCACACACAGTGTCCAGATAATCCTCATTTTGATACAATAGTATGCAAAAGATATTTCCACTCCATCTCAGTTTTGCATAAGTGCAAACAGGAACCAAGCCATTGATGTGGACCAGAAAGTGGAAATTGGGGGGGGGGGGAGAATAGCCAAAGGAAGGCAGATGAAACAGGGGGAAATATTTAATTCGTGAAAAACATAAAGATGTATATTATATTCTGTGAAAAACTGAGAAGTCACAGTAGAAAGTCCCAACTTATTTAGCCAAACAATAATTAAAAACAAAATGCCCCTTCATTGTATATATAGCAACTTGAAAGCGATTTGAGATTGAGGTGTTTGTCTACAAACATCCCCCTCCCCATTTTTGTGTGTGGTTGTTGTTGTTGTTTCATGCCTCTTTCTAGTGATTTCTGGTCCTGGGGAAGTTTCTCTTTCTCACTCTTTAAAATCTGTGCATGGTTTGGGTAATCAGGAATCCGGAATCCGGAATCCTGCCTATTATGTTCTTCTTAAAATCCATTTTCTGTATTATGTAGTTAATAAAGCTCTTGCATCTGAGAACTTTTTACTTTTACTTTATGAAAATCTAAGGATAATTCTTATCCCTTTCTGAAAATAACCCGGATATTAAAATGGGGTTTTCTGTGTCCACTTTTTAGAGGCATTCATTCTAACACAACAGATTTACTCTGGAGAGTCAACCTGGAAGTAATTAACTGGAAGAGATGACAGAGGGATTAACTAGCTGTGGGGCTTATCCAGGTAAGAAATAAAATTTAAAATTCAGATTGTTCCCTTCAATTGCTGGGGAATATTTCTCGAGGGGGAAAAATTGCTTGTATCTGTAAGATATCACCTGTGTTTGGAAATCACCTCTGTTGATTTCTTGTAGATCTCTTATTTTGGGATAAGACACCAGAATGCTGAGCTCCGGAGACAATTTCTGTTTACTTGAATGCAACATGGACATTTCGTTCCTAAGTCGGAAACTTCCCATGGGAAAAATATCCTTAAGTAAGGTATTGAAGATCAAAGTGCCACAAAAGGTTTGTTATGGACTTTTGAATAGCCTGCTTACTTATGAAATTATTATATCATTTGATATTTGGCAAGCATCTTGAATATTGGAATACACAGAAACATGAAATATAAAGAATGGTAAGAAATAAAGAATGATGTGGCTTGGAAAATGGAACAGCAGATGTTGGGATTCATGAAAGAGGAAGGTGTTTAAGGTTACTATGTTGGGTTTATGATTGAGGTAACATTATCATTCTACAAATAAATCATAAATTGATCCCAGGACTTAAAGAAACTTACTGTCACGCAACAGAGTGCAATAGTGTGTGTGTGTGTTTGTGTGGGCTAAGGCAAAAAGTGACGTGAATTATGATGCAATAAAAGAACCAGTAGCATTGCTTTCTATTTTGCAATTCAATAAATTGACCGCTGTAATTTTTCAGGATTTGAAAAATCAGCTTCTGAATGTCCTCTCCTTCCATATAGTGCCAAAAATAATTTTTGTTGATTTGCTTAGATGAAAAAAATCTAACCAAACCAACAAAAAATTAGTTTTCACCACTATATGGAAGGAGAGGACATTCAGAAGCTGATAGGACATCCTGAAAATTTGCAGCAGCCGATTTATTGAATTGGCTTTTAACCAATTGGCCAGTCTTTTAACTCTACAAAGTAAATCTCTCTCTCTCTCCCTCCCTCCCTCCCTCCCTCCCTCCCTCCCTCTCTCTCTCCTCTCCCTTCTCCCTTCTCCCCTCTCCCCTCTCCCCTCTCACCCACTCCCCGCCTCTCTGTGTTTGTGTGTGTGTGTGTGTGTGTGTGTGTGTGTGTGTGAGAGAGAGAGAGAGAGAGAGAGAGACAGACAGACAGACAGACAGACAGACAGACAGACAGAGACAGAGAGACACAGAGAGAGAGACACACACAGAGAGAGAGTTTGATGGAAGGAGGAATAGCTTGAGTTACACCCATGGGGGTAGGGAAATAAAAGGAGACGTTTAAAGCAGCCAAGATAAGTTGCTATGTTATTTTTATGTCTCATGGAATTCAAATTTCATCTCTTTCCCTCACTAGCTCAGAGTGTTAATTCGTAAAGATGATTGAGTTTGGGCTTTTCAGGGCCACCGTTTAAAGTAACTTGTTGCTCTAGAAATCTCCTTTGACTAGCAATAGCTGTGCTACAAGTGTTTGGGTTAGAGACCATAGCTATTCTTCAGATGAGTATTCTGTTTCCAAAATCCTACATATCGAGCCCTAGATGTGAACTTTTTTTCTTTTTAAATCTCGACTGGCCATAGGAAGTCGAGATAATTCTAGGAGTTTTTCCTGCAACTCTGCAAACCGTAATAAATGTCAATCTTTGCAGACAACCTTCTCGGTTTTTTGTCACAGGAAGGCATTCCTTTTAATGACAGATTTGTTGTTAATTTTGGATTTGGCCACCTCCATTGGCTGAAACTTTTCGGAGCTATCCTTCACTCAGTACTGGATCAAAACAAATCAACCTGCAGGCCGATTTACTTAACTCTTCCAGCATATTATTTTTCTTTTGCTAGCTGACTTCTCATGGTGACTTAGGTTTTATAAGAACCAGGGAAATTTATCTTCTGGTAGACAAATCCAGCAGGAGTCCTATCTGATTGCTTTCATTAGTACTTACTTACCTTCTTCCTAACAGCTTGATAGTTAGGCACCAAGTTAGTGAAGCCAAGCCTCAAAACACGTACAGCAATCTACATTTCCATTAGAACGGGTGTAGTAATATATTCAAAACATGAAACAGAAATATTTTATAGAGGGCTGCTGCTGATGGAAATGTAAAGAACGGAACTTTCCAAAGTCCATTTATGAGAGCCTTTGAAGAAAAAGAGAAAGTTTTCTTCTCAAGGTGGTGGTCCATTGTGGGCAGATTATAAAATCGTTAGTAAGAGAAGAGTCTTAAAAGATAGATCACCAACACAATTGTGTCCCAACGTATGGATCTGGCTTCTACCTCAATTTTTTTAAATCGTGGTTTAATTTCCAACCAGGTCAGAGTAGTTTATTTGATGGATAACGTGACATCATTATTGGTTCAACTCTTAAGGACTACATTAGGACATTCACCTAGGTTCAATCATAGCAGTGTGGTTTAACTGGCTTAAGGAACTGAATTTTGAAAAAGCAACAGTACGTTTAAAACAAATTTGCATCAAAATTATCAGGAAGTGGGGATGAGTAAATATTTAATTATATTTAAATCAATATAATTATTTGCATTTTGCACATACAGTGTTTATTCACAATAATCTTCCCTGCTGTCTAGATAGAATGGATCAAATAAGCACTGTCAAAACTATTATTTTGGCATACATACATACATACATACATACATACATACATACATACATGATGTAGAAATATCTTATATCTTGTTAATATAAACACATATGTAATTTCAGATTCCAAACTTGATTTTGAAATAAAACTGTTGCTCTAATTTAAAAAAAAACACCAAATACAAATACAAATAGATGGCTTGCTTTAAGATTTTGCCAGACTCCCCGTATCATCTATCCCTATTTCCTTTTTTTCCAGATTTGATAACAGAGCATAATATTCTATTATAGAATCGTATATTCTATGATTATATAGAATATTATTGTGGTGATAACAGAATATAACTGGGATTTAAGCCAGACCTGTGTCTGTCTCAATTATTGTTCTGCTTATAGCATTTTTCTTTGAAAATTCTCTGCTTCGGAGTTTATCTAGCAAGTCTGCCTGGATTCTTAACCTGCGATTGAGCATTCACTGCTTCAAGGTAATTTTCAACAAATAGAAATGTTAAAGTGTGGTCAGCATTATGTGACAAGAAATGTTACTTGATACCTTGCACAGCTTATGTTTACTTCGAGATATTTTAAGCTCAAGTCAATAATTTAGGATCCTCCCTGCAGCAAAATATTTGAAACGCAACACCCTGGACACATTTAATTACAGGGTATAGCAGAGCCAGGTCTTCCAAGTAATTAGAAAATACTTTTTGAGCGACAGCCTAATCACTTTACATGGGACACTGTGAGATATTAACCTCAAGACGCCTGTTAAGAACTCAGATGCCTTAGATCAGGGATGCAGTATTTCTCGATGTTCTCCTGCACTTTTAACCATATAGGATTTGAAAAAGAGTCGTGACGATGAAGTTTGAGAAAGCAGGACAATATTTTGGATGGCAGAAAGGTAGTACAGAGTTCTGAGTTACACTAAGGCTCAAAGGAGGCAAATCAGATTTCCCTCGCTGTTCCTTGCAATCTCCAAAGTATCCATTTTGAGTCTGAGTCAGGTCTATACGAGCTAGGCTTCAAATACAGAGAGGGAACAAATAATCTATTTTTGTACATGGATAGAAGCAGCCCCCGTTGCTTGAATACTGTTTGTCTCCAGTATTATATTCCACAATTGGGTCCTAACGCTAAAAAAAGCTCCATAATTGCAAAATGTTGTGGCAATAATAATTACTATCATAAACAACATGGGAAAATGGAGGTTCTCCCAGTTATTTCCTTCTGGATGAAAACAAGGAACAAATATATATGCATATACTTACTAAGGTTTTTATACCCTATACTTTTGCTGGTTCTTTTAACAGTCAACTTGATTTCGGTCCAGTTTCTCTTGAGAGTGGAAGGGATTGTTTTCATCTCCAGTGAAAACAATTTCAGACATATTTCCACTACTTGCCTCAAGAAAATATGTAACTTTGCTATCTATGCCCAGGGAGACACCTGTGTAAGGAGGAAGGCAGGAACCACCCTCCCCATTTAGTCGACATTTCCCAGGCTTTCCATCCCTCCTCTCCGCCCCAAAACGGACGGCTGGAAGGAGTTTCTGGGGTAAAAGAGCAAGCAGCATTGAGAGGCCCATCTCTGAATTGGGAACTAAGCTCTGGAAGGGGAGGAAGAGCTGCCTGCGATGTTTGGCTTGGTTTTGGTCTTTGGAGTAGCTGAATCATGTGTCTTGTCTCTTTCCCCACATCCCCAGGAACGTCCTTCCTTCCTTCCTTCCTTCCTTCCTTCCTTCCTTCCTTCCTTCCTTCCTTCCTTCCTTCCTTCCTTCCTCCCTCCCTCCCTCCTTCCTTCTTTCACTTCTCTCTTTCCTTCCTTCCTTTCTTTCCTTTCATCCATCTTTCCATTTCATATTTTCTTTTATTTCTCTCTCCTTCCTTCCTTCCTTCCTTCCTTCCTTCCTTCCTTCCTTCCTTCCTTCCTTCCCTTCTCTCTTTCCTTCCTTCCTTTCCTTCCTTTCATCCATCTTTCCATTTCATATCTTCTTTTATTTCTCCTTCCTCCCTCCCTCCCTCCCTTTTCTTGACCTTTGTGTGACTTTCACAAATTCAAGAGTAACCATGCCAGGAGTCCAAGGAGGCCTGGATATCCTTATTTTGATTTTGTCTGTAGGTATATGTTTGGCGGATTTAAGAAAAAAGAAAGAAAGAAAGAAAGAAAAGAAAAGAAATACCTTTAGCAGAAGGAAGGGAAAGGACCAAGCAAAGAGCGTGCAGCGGTGGGTATCCTTTCCTGAAATGATAGCCAGCATCCCGTTCAGATTCCTTTCATTTCTTAGATTTTGTATGATTTTAAAATTCTAATAATGCCATTTGCTATTAGACTCAGTGCTGTTTTTTTTAAACCCACAATCGCTGTATCATTTCGGATAAAAGTGCTGGGGGGGGGGAAGGGAGGGGGGTGCTCTCATCACCATCCGCTGTCTGTCAACGTGAACCTCTCTCTTTAATATCGTTTTGGATGCTGGAATAAAAGATCAAAGGCTCCTGTCCGTTTTTCAGCTGAATGATTCAATTATCCTACTGCCTTATGTTTATGGCATTGCATTCCCTAATAATAACAGACCCAGAGAAGGCTGGGCAGTTTTAAAAGCAAATAATAACAAACAACAATTTTAAAGACAAACAGCGGGAATCTCTGATATTACAAGCTCGGCTTCGCGATTGCAAAAGAAAAAGCGACGGTTGTTTTAGGGTGCCGAAAATCAAGCAAGGCAAAAGAAATGGGATTTTCTTTTCCTTCTAAAATTACTATTTTTGATTCTTTATTTTATATCCCCCTTCCTCGGTCCCTATATATCAGTAACACAAACAGTCTCTTTGTATGGGGCTGGCTCATTTCACATTATTTTTGCAAGGAATTGTGGGAATTCGCCCCCCCTTCTGTCTTCCTCTCTTTCGCCTCCAATTACACTTGTAAACAATTTCGTTTTTCTAATTGTTATCACTATTATACACTTTTTCAGACAAAGATTTGAAGGGAAATAAACCAGCAGGACAAAGAGGCGAGACATCCCTTGTTTTGGAGGATTAAATTATTTCGGCATTTCTTCTTTAAAAAAAAAAAAACCCTCCGGCAAATTGGAGGCTATCGCTTTAAAATGAGGGAGGGGGTATCGTGAGCCGGGAGGAGGGGGCTGCTCCTGTCATTTACCAAAACGCTTCTATATCACGTGTGGGAGGTCTTCTTCTGTCATTGGCTCAAGGCACGTGTCTAAGATACCGGCTTGGCCACGTCACTTGAGGAGCTCTATTAAAAATAAGAACAAAAATCCAGAGTGAAAGTATTTCAGGTTCAGTTTAAGTGGCTTCTAAATTCACACCCCTTATCCGGAGAGCCAGAGCAAACGAGACGAGGGTCAGACAAAAAGAGAAAGGTGGGGGGAGAGAGAGAGGGCGAGAGAGAGAGAGAGAGAGAATGGGAGACAGGGAGAAATTTCTCAGCCCATGTTCCTCCAGTGCAACTTAGAATATTTGGGTGAAGGGGGAGGGAGAGTTGGAGAGTCGCGGGGATTGTGCAGAAGATTCTTGGGCGGCTCGGGGCTGTGGTCGCCGTGCGCGGGAGCCAGCGAGCCAGGCAGCCGTTTGCTCCAGCCTTGACTTTTTACCCCATGGAGGATTTCTCGGCAGCTGCGTAATTTTTGCAAGGATATTGCCAGGCTCTTATCAACCCACAGGAGCCGGGGACGGGAGGGCTGGGGCGGGGGGGGGGCGGATGTTTAGTCCTAACGATGACTACGTTGCTGGGCCAAGGACGCAGGAGGGGCCTGCAGAACTGAAGGGAGGAACCCTATAATAGCCCCGGGAGGCAGGAAGAGAAGAAGGAGATCGCGGCAAGTCGGCAATCTCAACTACGCGCAGCCCGAGGCAGGCGCAGGATAGCCGCCATCCGAAGAAGCCGCTCTCCCTCTGGATCCCGCCGACCGGCCCGCCTAGCGGTCGGGGTGGGCGGGGTGTGTGGGCCAAAGGCGAGGGCAGCTTTCGGACGTCCGCGGGCCGGCATGGAGGAGAACGAGCAGCACCCGGGCGACGGAGGCGCCGAGCCGCCTCCTCCGCAGCCGCCGGAGGAAGCCAGCAGCGGCAGCGACGGAGAGGCCAGCCGGAGGAGGGCCCTGCTCGCGCCCCGCGTGCTCCAAGCGCCGGGCAACCACCCGCACCCGCCGCACCGCATCACCAACTTCTTCATCGACAACATCCTCCGCCCGGAGTTCGGCCGCAGGAAGGAGAGCGGCGGCGGCGGTGGCAGCAGCCGCGACAACAGCCCGGAGCGGCGGCGGCGGCGACAGCAGCAGCCGCCACCGCAGCAGCAGCAGCAGCAGCCGCCACCGCATCTGCTGGATGCCAGGAGTCCCTCGGCTGCTCCGGCCGCGGGTTCCCTGGCCGAAGGAGGCGACGGCGGCAGCGGCGGCGGCCCCAAGGTTGGGGTCCCCGCCAAAAAGGGAAGCGAGTGCGGGGAGCTGGTCGGAGCCTTGAAGTCCGGCGGCGGCGGCGGGGGCGGCGGGGACCTGTCGCTCAGCTCGGATTCGGACAGCTCGCAGGCCAGTTCATTTCCCGGTGGGCAGCCCATGCTGTGGCCAGCCTGGGTCTATTGCACCCGCTACTCGGACAGGCCTTCCTCAGGTAAGTGGCGGCATTGGGTCTGCTCGGTCACTCGGTCACTCGCTAGCTCGGGTGAGAGGCCGGGGCGAAAGCCGAGGCTCGGGAGAAGGAAGGAGAATGGCGGAGAAAGTGGTATTCCTTGAAGGAGACCGGCCTGGGATGGACTGGCGGCGGCGGCGGGGAGATTCCCCTCTCCCCACAAGCGGAGGGTGGCCTGCGCCGAAAGCTCCCCTTGCCAACCTCAAAGCAGGGTTGAAAAGCTTTTATAGCAGGCCTTCCTCAGCACCGGGGTATTCCCGCTGGTGGAAATGCGTGGATGGCGGCCGGGGAGAAAATGGCAGGACCGTAGCGAAGCCCACCCTGCTCTGCCGCCGCCTTCTCGTCTCCGCTAGAGCTGGAGAGCGCTCCCTGGAGCCCGGACCTTAGCTGCCGCTGGCTAGCGGGCCGGGAGGCTCGTCACCTTTGGGCCTTTCCGCCCTTTCCCCTCGGAACAGCGCTGGAAGCCGTTCCAGGGGCTGGGGAAGGAAGCAGGCCGCGAGAGTTTCGCGGGGGGGGAGGTGACGCCGCGAACGGAATGCGCCCCCCACCTCTGCGGTCAGCCAAGCCTTTGGTGGAAGATGCGTTTGTTTGCCCTTCCGAATCCAACAAACGAAATTTTTATTCTTTCCCCGGTTGCATTTTACTATCGATTTCCACACAAAAATGGGAAGCGAAGATTTTGTGCCGAGAGCTTTGGTGCGGGGGATATTTGGCCACCCGAGCCTCCTGAGCTCCATTGTTCTCCACCTTCCCGCTTTGTTAAGGTCTTATTTTTCTCGGGCCCCGATCCCGACCCAGCCAGCCTTTCAGGATGCCGAGTCGGTTGCCGGTTCACCTGCCTCGCCCTTCTTCCTCTTGGAAGGCGCAGAAAAGGGAAAGCTACCCGGCCTTGAACAGCCGAAGCCTCAGATCCTTGGCTCTTTTCTGCTCTCCCAACTGGGTGCTTGTTTGAAGGATCGGGGTGTGTGTGTGTGTGTGTGTGAGTGAAGAAAAGCCGGGGAATTTTTTCCGAAGGGTTGGAAGGGCCCGTTTTGGTTTTGCGGGTCTGGGGAACCCTCGAAGGCTTTCTCGTGACTCCTGGAAGCAAGAAAGGTTTGTTGGTGGTTCGTTTGAAAAAGAGGCCGCGGCCCTTGAGACCTTTGCTGATAGGTTCCAGAGCGGGAGGGAAGGAAAAACAACGGGATTCCCCACCCACGCCGCCACTTTCCAAAGGCCGAGCGAAGCTGCCCAGTCTCCGCTTTCTCCCGGGCTAACTCGACAAACATTTCCGGACTTTTCCCCCCTCCTGACGTTCCACTCCGAGCAGACTTTGACAGGTCAGACGGCTGCCTAATTCCCTCTAAAGGGCTCCCGGCTTACTGTCTCGAGGAACCGAAGCTGGCGTGCCTGGGCACAACGGGGAAGGAGAGCGCCATTGCGGCCGGGCTTTCGCCAGCCGCCGCCGCCGCTGCCGCCGCCACCGCCGCCGCGGCCCGAGAATGTAAGGGCAGCGCCTGCCGGAGTCTGGCTTCCTCTGGGAGGGGGCTTGCAGGGAATCCCCAGGTCCTAATGCTGCCGAGAGGTAACAAAGAAGACAAGCAGGCTGGCGTTGGGACCGTCGGCAGAAGGGAGCCAAAGCGCAGTGGCTTTGCTGCGGAGCATGGGCCGGGTGGGTTCAATCCACGCTCCTCCCCCGCCAAAGGGACCCTCGGCTTCCTGGGAGCCCTTTTGGCTGGCGGTCTCCCGAAGGCCGTCCTCGGGAGGGGCGGGGGTCTTGGCTTCCCCTCGCCCCTTTTCCTCTGGCGAGGCCGCCCAGCATCCCGGAGCTGGCGAGGCCGGCGAGAGGAGGCTGACGGTGTTTTCCCACTCACCCCTCCTCTCTCTCTCTTTCTCTCTCTCTCTCTCTCTCTCTCTCTCTCTCTCTCTGTCCTCCTCCTCCTCTCCCGCGGCTCGCAGGCCCCCGATCGCGGAAACCAAAGAAGAAGAACCCGAACAAGGAGGACAAGCGGCCGCGGACGGCCTTCACCGCGGAGCAGCTGCAAAGACTCAAGGCGGAGTTTCAGACCAACAGGTACTTGACGGAGCAGCGGCGCCAGAGCCTGGCTCAGGAGCTCAGCCTCAACGAGTCCCAGATCAAAATCTGGTTCCAGAACAAACGGGCCAAAATCAAGAAAGCCACCGGCAGCAAAAACTCTCTGGCGGCTCACCTCATGGCACAAGGGCTATATAACCACTCCACCGCTTCGAAAGACGGCAAGTCCGACAGCGAGTAGAGAGCGGAGGGAAGGGGGGGCGGTGGGGGGGGGGCGAGCGGCGGCGGCGGACAGCCGGACGGGCTTTAGACAATGCAATAATTTAAGGAAGAAGATGAAAAAAAAAGATAGATCTAAGGGCCAGTGTACAAAGATTATACCAGCATAAATAGTGGAAAATATTGTATTAGATAGAATTCTGCAATATTCTCTGTGTGTAAATACATATATATATGTAATTTATAAATATATGCATATATATATATATATAAATTGCAGGTAAGGTGTTGTTAAAGAATCCAAATATCTGATTATAAAATATTTTTTTGATTTTTTTTTTGTTTTACTTTTTTTGTTTCTACAAAATTTTTTGACGCTGACGGTCGTTTTTTTTTAAAAGCTTCAGTTGCTTTTTATAGACTTACGCACGGTTTTAACCGGACTGGAGAGTGGAGACTCTTTTTTGAAACTCGATATATTAAACAAACAAAAAAAAAAGACAACTTTTGCTGAAGTCCAAAGATTTTTATTGCTGCATTTCACGAGACTGTGAACCGAATAAATAGATCTCCTATTTGTTCTGCGAGTTTAAATGTTTATTTTTCTCCTCCCCACCATCCTTTTCCTCCTCTTATGCTGCCTTTGTGGGAGTGGGTATGAAAGAATAATTCTAATCATGAAAATATACAGGGTAAACATACAGCCCACAATACTGCCCTTTGAGAAATTCAAGTAAAAAATAAATAAATCTCGAGGCACCGAACGGGGCCCTGTAATTTTTCTCCATATTTCTCTGTTAAAGGGATGGGAGGAAAAAGTGATTTAGAAAAAGTTAAATAGTGGGGAAACTTCCAGGAGGCTTAAGGCGGCCGTTGTTTCTTCTCTAGGCCAGCTGTGGGACGGGAAAAATTTAGAAAACACCCCCCCCCCTTGGGGTGCCCGCCGAAGTGAAGCCGTGAGCTTCGGCCATATCCTTTCCGTGGTGAGAGTCTCGTAACTCAGCCGGTGGTGGCCGCTCACTCGGGCGGCGTTCTCTGCTTCGGAGGCCCCGGAGCGGGGCGGCCTGGCGGGTCGCGTTGCAAGTTACAGGGTCTCCTTTTGGGGAGGGGCTGGTTTAGACTCCCTCTCGGCACTTATGGGCAGCCATGGGTGCAAGGGAAGCTTGGATGCTCATCCCACGGACTCTTAGCTCAGGAAAGGGAAACGAGAGAAGGGGGGGGGATGGGTCGGTGGGTAGGGGGCCCGGATGGGTAAGAGGCGTTCACTACACTAAATTCTTTCTGAAGGAAATTCGCTCTACTTTCTTTAAAAGAAACAACAGGCCGGGTTTGCCTTTCATTAAAATAATAATAATAAATCAAACATAGACCCCACGAAAAGTTGGAAGAGTTTGCTTGCAAGTTGGGCGTTTAATTTTTAGGGTCTCTCTCCCTTTCCTGGTTAAATACCCTCCTTTCCGTGTGAGCTGAGTGAAGAATTTGAGTGAAGATTCCCCACCACTTCCCCCTCGCTTTTCTGCTTCAAAGGTGAGCATCCAAAAACTTCGGCCCAGGCCCACGAATTTCCTTCACCTGTTAAACTATCCAGGACTACAGCCTGCTTGGTGGTGAACTACTCACTTTGCCTTAAAAACACAGTACGCAGCTATAAACGATACATGTGTACATAGTCCTACCAACTTTGGGGGGAGGAGAGACACTTAAAATGCTGTAATTTTAAATTCTGTGAATAACCATTAAATGCTTAGGAGATGGTATACAATGGTATTGCCTTGAAGCAAAGCAAAGGTTTTGGTTTTTTTTTTTTAGTTTTATGAAACGTGCGTTTTACAATTCGCGATATCAAATATTTATAATTTATGAAAGATGAATGTTTCTGTTTATGACTGCGGTCTCAAAAGTTGTAGACATTTTCACTGAATTTTTGTGTGTTTAAATCTTGGAAGAGTGCATTAAATAAAAAAACCCACATTTATTATGAAACCTACAATGTGTGCATTGAAACTTTAGACTAGTAGTCTCTTACGTTCTTGTGTCCCAAGAGGTTTATGCATGAGTGTAAAAATGTGTGAATATTTTGCAGATAGATGGTTCACTAGATTAGTAATTGAGAAATATAATTAACAATTTGTATACAAGGAAAAAGTTACCAGACCTTTTAATTTTGGAATCTGAAAGCTTTAGATTTAATATATAATGATATACACAATACAATCTGCACGTATAATATAATAGTTTCTTTTTGAAGAAAAAGCTACACATCCTAGAGAAATTATCTGAGGAAGTATACATGGAAAATCTAAAATTACATTTGGATTAAGATTAACACTCTATGAATACACTCAAACCCTGACAGTATTAAAATTCTGTTATGAAGGATGAACTCAATGTAACTTCCATTTGTTCTGCAATTAAAAAAAAAACATCTCAGGTAAATTTGCCAAGAACTTTTAAAAAGAAACACTCCGTGCTGCCTGGACGTAAACTATATTGCCAAACTTAATTTTTAACTTTTAAAGAAAATTATAGTGATCATACCTAGGTTTATCTTAAAAAAGAACTCCACCGAAGTTCACATCCAATTAAATATACCGTTCTTGAACTTCAATCACTATACCATATATCAGCATTGTCATTCAAGAATTTATTTGTATCTATAATTGCAAATGACTCCCAATAAGAAATAGACCTTGCTGCAGATTTCTGAAATAAATGCAGGAAATAAATGCAGATAAAACTTTGCAATGGGATCTGATCTTGGCAGGAGGCAGAAACCTTTGTAAAATTAACTTTGGAAGGAATTGAACAAGTCAATACTTTGCTGCAGGAAAATTTGGAAGCTGGCAGGACTTATCGCCTACTATTTTATAGAAGCCATATTTGCCCAGTCAGAGGCTAAGTTCCAACAGAAAGTCAAATATGCTGGATAGAACAGAATTCATCACACTCTCAGACTGGGAATGCAAACAAACACAGGACAGTTTTAAGCTTAAAATTTTGCAGGTGAGATAGAGTTATGCTTGTAGAAAAATAAGCTTTGCTGGGTCCATGGATATTTCTCATCAGTGTCCAAAGGATTGTCCAAGGTTGGTTTTTTTTTTAATTATCAGAAATGGGTGTTGGAGAATCCTTCTGTAACTTCATCTTTCAGAAGAAAATATGTTATCCACAAATATCACATTTGTGGTTCAGAGGCAGCAGCATCTGTTGGCTTGCACCTACAAGGATCCTTAAGAGGACCCAAATCAAATCCAAGCGAAGAAAAAATACTGCAAAGGTTCATTTTGCTTTCTCCCTAAGATTCTGTTTTCCTTCTCTAGGTATTTACACCTTAGCCAAGTGATGTAACAACTATAACTGCTCACAGAGCAAATTGTATGAACCTATAAAAAAGCAGTTTGTATTTAAGGAAACCAGGCTGAATATAGAATCTTAAAGTTTGCTAATTGTTAATACATGTTTGGGTCATTTTTCCAACTGATCTGAAACAAAAATGGTTGCATTTAAGGTGGGTTTACTTTTACCTAACTTGGTGGGCCTTTAATTCTGCCCCTTCTCATATTTGAGTTGGTTTATATTGGGGAGTATTTGGGGAATATCTTCTGCAATGCATTTATAGCCCAATCATCTTACAGTCCTTAGAATAAAATGTTACACATATTTGGTATAAAAAAACACCATTACATTTCATAAGGCTTACTCTCAAGTAAGTGTACATAGGACTGCATCCTTTGGAAGGAGTTATTTAAATTTTTTGCAAATAGTATTGGAAGAAAATATTTAATTGCAGAATCCAGAAGAATGAAAGACATTTATTTATACTAAACAGGTTTGCTGGATAGTTGCTTTCATTGATATAATAGAATTAATTCCAACTAAATTAGGCTGCCCATTTACTTGGCATTCCATGTCACTGAACACAGTCCTAGATATTTACTTGTTTAGAATTGCCTCTTCATCAACTCCCCAACTTTAATGGGATTCTTAAAAGCAGTACTTAAAAACAGTGGTATTGTTTATGAAAATAAATGCATCTCTTCAAACTGAACATTGTAAGATCTGCGGCACGGTTGCTATCTACTGGAAAATATAAGGACAATCAAATGCAATTAAGGTTCATAGGGATTTAACCTTAAGCAAATAGTTGGTTCATAAGCAATATCTTGTTCCAGTTATCATCTGATGTTGAAATCAGTTGGTAGCAATAACCCGGCAATCTAATGTCCCATTCAAATAGGCTTCCAACTGGCAGCCAGGCACTATACATGCAAATATCCTTGCCCTGTTGCCCATGATATATAGGGCATGCCTAGAAATAAAAGCGACCAAATAAATAAATAATAAAAGGCTATAGGGCTACTTCTAAGTGGTTAGTGGTTTGCCTGTTAGAGGAGAAGTAATTTAGCAAACTCAAGGCGTGTGCCAAAAAGCCATTCCACATTCTGACGATTTAGTATCCAGCCTGTCTAGTCAACTCCTGCTTCTGTCTATGGAAAGCACCTCTGAACTCCATGGATTTCCAGACTAGCCTCTCCTACTGGAAGGATGCTCAGCTCAGGAGAAGCTATAGAAGTATAGGATGAAATCCCTGTTAACTATCCCCATTCAAAAGTCAATTGCAAAGTCTTGATACATGGTTGACTATCATTTCCGGTAATGGCGAATTTCTTTCCTCCTTTGGTGGGAATAAAACAAATGAAGAGGTCCACCCTTTGAGAAAGGAAAGGTTTTGGAGATGCCATGGAGCTACTTTTAGAGTAACTGCAGGCCATCAGAATGAGATTTCCCATGGAAGGAGCCCCGTCATTGATTAGTCCAAGTTCAGAAAGAAGCTGGTAGAATTAGATGGCACTTCCACACCTCTTGTAGGACCCAGGATAGAAAATGAAGCACCATATAAGGCAGAGGTCCCCAAACTTGGCAACTTTAAGACTGGCTGGAGAATTCTGGGAGTTGAAGTCCACAAGTCTTAAAAGTTTCCAAGTTTGAAGACCTCTAATGTAAGGGGTCCAATCCTGCTGTGGCTCAGCCTTGCAGAATGGAAACAAGCTGCAATTTCTTTACCCCTCTTCTCTGTCCCTTACATTTAATCTCTGTGGGGTGAGGAGGAAACCCCACACAGCCAAACATTGGGGTGATGGCAAAATATATCGCTTACAAGTGGGATGAATTGAAATTTTCCTTCTCTGTTTTTTCAGCATGGGAAGATGGGACATGCTGACATTTTTTAACAGAAAAATTAACACGTGTTCAGTCATTTCTTGCTTCAGCAGAAGCAGACTACAGTTTTAGAGAATTGAAAGATCTTGAAAGAAAAGTAGACTTACACACACATCCCTTCCTTCTCGCCCCTGCATTTATGCTTTATGAGTTTTCTAGAAATATGCTTTCTCATCGCACAAGTTTTCAGTGCACATCGAGGTTCACATTGATAATGTTTGCACACAATCAGGGACATAGAGGCACATCTGGAAATGTCTTCAAGATTTATTCAATGAAGTTTTGATTAGGGAAAGAAAAACTCACGCTGAAGCTGGTCAGCTGCTTAACTCTTTCAATGTTTTGAATTTGCTATTAACATCAATGTTACTTGGTGTTGCAAATATTGGTGGGCAGTCTTCTTTCTTTGGGACTTTTCTTCCACCATTCCCCCCCTCCCCAAACAAGTCTGTCACCCCTTCCCCTTCCCTGTCACCAGGTTGAAAACGCTTTCTCCAACATCTACTAACAGAACTTCGGAGTGGTCAGCAAAGGCAACACTTCTAACACTTAACCATTTACCCACATTGTTTGGCTTGGCTTGTACAATCCCAACTGCTTTCCTGCCAGATATTCAAATTCTTGTAAACTCTTGGATTTTGCAGAATTCAGAATTAGCTCAGGAGGGAAGGATGCTGCCAAAGGACTTTCCAAGCAAGAAAGCTTTCCCCAGGCACAGATGAGTAGGTTGTGTTTTTAAAAATGGTCTTTCTGCATCTAAAAAAAGGACTATCACATGCATCTATGTGATCAATTCTTCAGAGGTGCAAACAAACAAACAAACCGGTTTTTTTTATCAGCTACTTCAATGATATAGTAATGATATTAACACTTTCTCATCATTTTGGACAGCAGTTATCTCCAGTGCTAAGGTCTTTTCTTTAAAGTTACAGATCATTAGAGATTGGGGGGAATGAGATGGGTATTCTAAGGGGTTAAGTGGCTACTAAGAGTAAGAAGGCGAGAGGTTATACAATCAGAACAGCATTCAAATAAGAGGTTCTTTCCTAAATGCCCCATTTCTGATCTAAGAGAGCAATACTACTAATAAAAATAACAATAAAAACTTGTTGGTTAGCCTGATGGAAAAGCCCTTCTGAACTGAAGTGCAAAATGAATCTTGAATAAGTTCTTCTGCTTCCCCCCCCCCAAAAAAAATTCGTCAAAGGGATCTTTTTAATTTTTTTCTTCTGAGAAATTGAGTGCAAGCACTCCCTCCCCCTCTCTTTCTTTCTCTCTCTCTCACTCTCTCCTTCCTTCCCCACAAAATTGAGGAAATGCTAATGACGGGACCTTATTTTTAGAGAAGAATTATGCTACAGTTGAGATTTTATCTTTTGATGTGTTGTTGGGACCTTAAGATGAAGTAAGCAGCAAACTTCCTTCAATTTCACGAATCTGAAAGATAAATGGTAACACAAAAGGAGAGTTAGTCCCCAAAGTGTACCAACAGAGCTATATTATATTATTTAATCCTTCTTTCCCCTTTTCATCTACAAATGAATACAGCCGAATAACCGCCATGAATAGATATTCCACTACCCACCCCTCAATGGAGCTGGATCTAAGTAACCCTTTAAAATGTAATTGGTGTTCCTATAGCTAAAACATAATAGGCTTTGATTACATGCTAAATAGTATCAAATGTAATCCTTGAGTTAATTATGTGGAGATAATTTTATAATTATATCAATTCAATTTAAAAAGCAAGGCATTGTAACGTCACATTCTAAACGGGGAGTAATGACACCAAATAAAATTCTCATTAATTTGAAGTATCTCAGACTTGCATCCAGCTTCCTTTCTTCCAACTCCCCATCTCTCTTAAATAGCAAATGGGATCCTACATTTATCTCTTCCATTGTCACATTACCTGTCTTTGCTCATATCTGGAAAGGAGAAAAACACTGGAAAATCACAGACAAAAGGCGCTGTCTGAGAAGAGCATTTCCCAGCACTGACCTGCTCTCAAATGCTAAAGAAGCTGATCTGCATTTCTATTCTGCCCGGCTTGTATGTGGAAGTAACGCCCAACAGTCCCTGACTTGATGAGCTGGAGAGACAGAATGTGGTTGTGTCTCACAGGCACTCTAACTTACTATGAATAGAGTCTATGGGCAGAAGGCTGGGTGAAGGTCAAAGCCTCAGCTAGAACTGCAGGTGGCTCGTTTCCTCTCTCCTCACTTCCTTCTTCCTTCTTCCTCCACAAAGCCACCCTTCCCATTGGCTGGAAGGGTGCCAAGGATTCCCCCCCCCCATGCAAATAAGGGAATAATCCGATCACGAGCATCCCAAAAGGACAATAAAAGCAATGTCCTAAATTCTTTATGGAATGGAGTGACTCCATTGTTCATAATGCTCACCCTTAAAAATTTATTTGTTTGTTTGTTTATTTTATGATCTATCTATCTATCTATCTATCTATCTATCTATCTATCTATCTATCTATCTATCTATCTATCTATCTATCTATCTATCTATCTATCTATCTATCTAATCTATCTATCTATCTATCTATCTATCTATCTATCTATCTATCTATCTATCTATCTATCTATCATCTATCTATCTATCTATCTATCATCTCTCTCTCTCTCTCTCTCTCTCTCTCTCTCTCTCTATCTATCTATCTATCTATCATCTCTCTCTCTCTATCATCTATCTATCTATCATCTCTCTCTCTCTATCATCTATCTATCTATCTATCTATCTATCTATCTATCTATCTATCTATCTATCTATCTATCTATCTATCTATTTATCTATCTATCTATCATCTCTCTCTCTATCATCTATCTATCTATCTATCTATCTATCTATCTATCTATCTATCTATCTATCTATCTATCTATCTATCTATCTATCTATCTATCTATCTATCATCTCCCTCTCTCTATCATCTATCTATCTATCTATCTATCTATCTATCTATCTATCTATCTATCTATCTATCTATCTATCTATCTATCTATCTATCTATCTATCTATCTATCTATCTATCATCTCTCTCTCTCTCTCTATCATCTATCTATCTATCTATCTATCTATCTATCTATCTATCTATCTATCTATCTATCTATCTATCTATCTATCTATCTATCTATCTATCTATCTATCATCTCTCTCTCTCTCTCTCTCTCTCTCTCTCTCTCTCTCTCTCTCTCTTATCTATCTATCTATCTATCTATCTATCTATCTATCTATCTATCTATCTATCTATCTATCTATCTATTATCTATCTATTTATTAAATTTATATACTGCCCATCTTGTCAAGTGGCAACTCTCGGCAGCTTACAACTAAGTAAAACCAACAATATAAAACATTAAAATAATAAATATTAACTTTATTTTTAAGCAAGTTACTTAATATTAAAAATATTAATAAATTAATTAATCAATGCACTCAACATTAAATTAATATTATTGTGTTAATATATGATTATTAAATTACATATTGTTGATTTAATTTAATTATGAATTTAATGAATTTATAATATGATGAATATTAAAATAAAAATATTGACTTTTTATAAAGTTAAATTAATGTTATAGAGCCGAGGTGGTGCAGTGGTTAAAATGCAGCACTGCAGTTCAGCGGTTCAGCTATTCAAATCTCACCGGCTCAAGGTTGACTCAGCCTTCCATCCTTCCGAGGTGGGTATAATGAGGACCCAGATTGTTGGGGGCAATAGGCTGAACTCTGTAAACCGCTTAGAGAGGGCTGTAAAGCACTATGAAGCGGTATATAAGCCTAAGTGCTATTGCTATTGCTAAATTAATGTTAATATTAAAACAAAGGTGGCAAGGAAGGGAACAAGATGCGTACATGGTGGAGGTGGAGTTTTAATAATAATATTAATTTTTGTACTTATTGAATCATTTTTTTTACAATTTGATTGCACACCCTAATCTAAACTCAAGTTTTGTGAGATGAGTGGCCATATCAATGTGATAAATAAATGAGTGAAGGACAACTGATTGGTTTGTGTCTACAGCACAATACAAACAAAATTCAGTACAGATGTAGTCTTATGTAGGGACCTTCAGCCAATGAAATTAGTTTTTTGGGGGGGAAGGGGCATATTCAGGGGAAGGTATTATAAAATGATAAATAAGGTAAGATGAAGAAAGAAATAGATCATATAACAGATAGATATAGATAGATGATGATATAGATTGATGATATATACCAGATTGATGATATAGATGATATAGCCGAGGTACTGCAGGCCACTTTAGCTGACTGTGATCCGCAGGTCAGAGGTTCAAATCTCACCAGCTCAAGGTTGACTCAGCCTTCCATCCTTCCGAGGTAGGTAAAATGAAGACCCAGATTGTTGGGGGCAATGTAAATATACATTGCTTACTGATGTAAACCACTTAGAGAGTGCTTGCACTGAGAGGCGGTATATAAATCTAATAAATAAATAAATAAATAAATAAATAAATAAATAAATAAATAAATAAATAAATAAATAAATAAATAAATAAATAAATAAATAAATAAATAAATAAATAAATAAATAAATAAATAAATAAATAAATAAATAAATAACAACAAACAAATAGATTGATGATAGATTATATATAGATATTTAGATAGATATCTAGACAGACAGACAGACAGACAGATAATAGATAGAGATGGCTGATATAGATGAATGAATGAATGAATGAATGTGAATGGATGGATGGATGGATAGGTGATAGATAGATAGATAGATAGATAGATAGATAGATAGATAGATGATAAATGATACATGATAGACAATAGAGATACAGTAGATAGATAGCTGATATAGACAGACAGATGATAGACACACAGATAGATATAGATATATGATAAATGATAGAAGATAGATAGATAGATAGATAGATAGATAGATAGATAGATAGATAGATAGATAGATAGATAGATAGATAGATAGATAGACTGATAGAGATAGAGATAAACAAGGAGTGAAGAACAACAGATTGGCTTAAGTCCACAACACAACACAAAATAAAATTCAACACACATATAATCTTAAATCCACCTCCCCTTTCTTTCTCAGCCCCTTTCCTTTGCACCAGAAGGTAGGTTAGGACTCTTTCCATCTCTCTACAGTAATTCACCCCCCCCAAAAAAAAGGGAGGGCAGGGGCAAAGCAATATGAAAGAACCATTGGGATGGAGAATTTCAAAAACCCAAACCAGGCAGGAACACATCTGAAAACCCCAGAATCCACACAAAGAAGCGGTTTGTAACCCATTGTCACAATTTGTGCCCCAGCTACCTAAGAGACTTCAATCAAGATCAGACTATCTAAAGCTCCGTATGAAATAATACTGGGGGGGGGGGGAGAAAGAAATACTCCGGTGAGTTTTCTTTTTATAACGCCATATATATCTTCCTGCTAAGGCCAGGGCTGAAGCTGGCTGACCCTTTTCAGCAAAGATCCAAGCATCCTGTTCCTCCCCCCACAAAGATAGTTCACCCATATCTTCTTTAAATGCTTCCTAGTCAAACTTGAATATGCAATGAAGCTCCTGAGCTTTGTGGCGGAAATATAATTAAACTGGTGAAAGATGTAAAAGATGAAGAATGGGGATGACATCAGGCTGATTTCACACTTGGCACTCGGATAGCTGGGCCCAAGCCATGCCCTTGCTACGCAACACAGATCAAAGTGCACTACCACTGTTGAAAAGGCAAACGGGAGACTTAAGTATGCTAATCCCCAGGACAAATATATTTTAATCTTGTTAGAATACAAGTTAATGCTGCAGCTCAGTGGCTGAACTTTGTCAGAGTGTAGGGATACACTTTTACTTTAGCTATGAATGAGGTAGACCTCCTGGTTTATTCATACTTCATAAAAAGTAAATTTGCTAAATACACCGCTATATGCTCTTTATTATGAGTTGCCATCAATGAAAATGAGGCTCAAATTTCTGAGCGAGGCGCTATTGTGAATGTTCAGTCTGAGGTTGCCTCAAAGAAGGCCTGAATTTTGGGACTGCAGAAATGCAGTGATGGGAGGGGGGGCATACACACAATCTGTTCTCTGGTCTTTCATGGTGGGGGCAAGTAAAATTTAGACTTCCCAAGCCCTCTGTTTTTTTTTAAAGAAATGTGCTTCCTTCCATTCAGAGTTTTCCTATTCAAGGAGAAAATAAACCTTTGGTCAACAAATAACTTCAGTTACATTTTAAAGGATAGATTGTGTATAGGTAGAATTTTCAGTAAGTTTTGTAAAATGGAATGCCTGCATTTATATATAGTTTTCTGTCTGGTATTTATAAGAATGGACAGACTCTGAATAATCAGATTCAGCATGTACTGAGAAGTTATGCACAAGCTCTGATATAGTATTGTGAACTTTCATTCTGATGGCGTTCCCAAAAATAAAGTGGTCGGACAATTGTGTTCAATTTGTTTATGTTTTTTATTGTGGTTTTTACACGCTCTAATGTATATCCTTCCCACATTGACATATATACTTAGTATGTATAAATTCAATGGATATAAGAAGAAAAACATTATTTCAAAACTAAGATATTACAACTTTGCTCCAAATCCAATTGTGAAGCAATAAAATCCTTCTGTCCCAGTGTTCATTACAGCAAGTCAAAGAGAAAAGGCATTTCCTTGAATATTTATTTTGAAATGTTTAGAAAAACGTTTCCAAAGTCAACCTAAAATTTATGGAAGAAGGCATCCATGGACTATTTATTTATTTATCACAATATTTGTACATTGTGGTCATTTATATAAAGCTATAAAACCCTTCATTTAAAAACTAAACAGGATTCCACCTTTTGGGTCTTATTCCAACCAATTTGGTCTAGTGGTTAGGGCTTCAAAGTGGGAGGCCGTGAGTTTGAGTCCTGCATTAGCCATGAAAATCAGCTGGGTGACTTTGGACCTCTCACTCCCTCTCAGCAACCCACCTCACAGGGTTGTTGCTGTGGGGAAAATAGGAGGTGGAAGGAATATTGTGTGTGTTTGCCCCTTGAGTTCCTTTTAAAAATAATAAAGGCAGGATACAAATAAATACATTAAAAATGCTTTCCATCACAGCTCTATGTTGATGCTTTTCTCAAAGGAGGGTGCCAGCCAACAGTCTAGTAACACATTCTTCCATAGAAAGGCAGAATAAGTTGGGGGAAAATAATAATAATTTCCTTGCCTTCTTCTCTCTGGTTATCACATGTTCCTCCTCTGTATCCCTAATCAATCCCTTCCACTGAGGACCTGTATACCGCACGAGTCAAAAAGAGGGCCGTGAAAATATTTACTGACCCCTCACATCCTGGACATAAATTGTTTCAACTCCTACCCTCAAAACGTCGCTATAGAGCACTGCACACCAGAACAACTAGACACCAGACGTGTTTTACCCCAAACGCCATCACTCTGCTAAACAAATAATTCCCTCACCACTGTCAAACTATTCACTAAGGCTGCATTACTATTACTATTAGTCTTCTCATCGTTCCTATCACCCATCTCCTCCCACTTATAACTTGTTGCTTGTATCGTTACGATTTATATTAATATTGATTGTTTCCTAATTGCTTATTTGTACCCTATAACAATCATTAAATGTTGTACCTCATGATTCTTGACAAATGTATCTTTTCTTTTATGTACACTGAGAGCATATACACCAAAGACAAATTCCTTGTGTGTCCAATCACACTTGGCCAATAAAGAATTCTATTCTATTCTATTCTATTCTATTCTATTCTATTCTATTCTATTCTATTCTATTCTATTCTATTCTATTCTATTCTATTCTATCCCTAATCAAGAAACACCATGCCAAGGTACACCCACGTGACACCTATACTCCGCCACCTGCATTGGTTGCCCATTAGTCTCCGGGTCCAATTCAAGGTGTTGATCATCATCTTTAAAGCCCTTCATGGCTTAGGACCAGGTTATCTCCGGGACCGCATTCTGCCTCATACTTCCCTCCGACCGGTTAGGGCCCACAGAGTTGGCCTCCTCCAGCTCCCGTCAGCCAAGCAATGCCGGCTGGCGGGTCCTAGGGGGAGAGCCTTCTCTGTGGCCGGCCCCGCGCTCTGGAACCAACTCCCCCCAGAGACCCGAACCATCCCCACCCTGCTGGCCTTCCGAAAAGCCGTTAAGACATGGCTCTTCCTGCAGGCAGGGGGTAGAGCTTAATTCCATCTACTCTCTCCCCCGGGTATGTCTGGCGGTTGAATGGTGCTTTTATATTGAAATTTTTAATTTTTATATTTTTTGATTTTAAATTGAATTTATTGGTTTTCTTGTATTTTTCCTGTGTTGTAAGCCGCCCTGAGTCCCTCGGGAGTGGGGCGGCATATAAGAAACCATAAATAAATAAATAAATAAATAAATAAATAAATAAATAAATAAATAAATAAATAAATAAATAAATAAATAAATAAATAAATAAATAAATAAATAAATAAATAAATAAATAAATAAATAAATAAATAAATCACACTTATACATACAATGGATTGATTCCACTGAAAGTATCTCAGTGGTCTTGAATATATCTAGGTGCCAAACCATGGGGGGCTTTGGAGGTATCAACCAGCATGTTGAGTTATAATTGGAATCCCTCTACCTACTGAATAACAGACTAACAGACTAACAGAGGTCAAACAGACCTTAGAGGTCTTCTAATCCAACCCCCTGTTCAGGCAGGAAGCCCTATACCATTTCAGACCAGAGTTTTATTATCAGTGAGATGGGCGGCATATAAATTTAACAAATCAAATAAATAAACAAACAGCTGATGCAATTGCTGAAATACAGGTAGTTGCAGTATTCAGTTGTGATTCTGACAGTTCTCAACCTCTCCCTAGCAAGTAGGTTGCTGTATTTTTCTACCAGTTGTAGTTTTGGGAGAGTCTTTAAAAGCAATCCCATGGACAATGCCTTACAATAGTCTGGCCTGGAGCTTGCAAGATAATCACACCAGGACCTCCTGCTTCACGTCCATACAGTATTTTTTTTAAAAAAGAACTATGTTGACACTCATAAAAAAAGAAAATAATTTATTCTCTTCTTTTGTCATTCTCCTTTACATCTGTGCATGAGACTTTAGTTTTAGGTCTGCGCTCTCATATCTCTGGAGCAGGCTCAGATATTGGAAATGGGAACATGGGACCTCTGAAAGCCTTCTCTAGCCAATATCTAGGAGTGGAACAATTCTATAGCAGACACTCCCTATTTCATTTTCACTAAGTCATTTGCTATTGCCCAACATTTTATTTACAAATTCTCCATCATCAAAGTATTTTCATATCCAAATAGTCTTCTTTTTCTGATGGTACTAGTTAGGCCAGTTTGTCTTATTTTTGCAGATTGATCTATCCTATCTCATCTTTCCATCTCCTACCATCTTCCTCCCTCCTTCTAAGGGAGATAATTTCTTACTAGTCTGTTCCATCTTCCCTTTCCCTTGGTTCTCTTAGATCCCTCCATCCCTCCATCCCTCCATCCTTCCTTCCTTCCTTCCTTCCTTCCTTCCTTCCTTCCTTCCTTCCTTCCTTCCTTCCTTCCTTCCTTCCTTCCTTCCTTCCTTCCCTCCTCCTCCTTTCTTTCTTCCCTCCCTCCCTCCCTCCCTCCCACCCACCCTACTCTATTCCACTATCACTCTAAATTTTGGGCAGGTTGATAAACCTGCTTCTTGGTGGCTTCATTTTTGCATTAATTAACTTTGTATTGACTTATTTATTTTTTTAGGAAATAAAAATAGAAGCAAAGATTTAGGAAAAATCTGTGAACTTGTATAGGAGTGATGAGAACAATGACTATAATAGGTAGCAGTGGAAGCAGCAGAAATAAGAAATGTCAAGAAGGTTGGAAAAAGTAGGTAGGATCCCACCAAAGCAACAATAACATATGAGCATAGAGCATCCAACCAGAATGAAGCAAAGTGCTATATTGGCAGATTATCTGGCAGAAGCTAAGAATGAATACCAGTTCTAAATATGTGTTTAACCATTAAACATATTGGTATCCCTTTATTATGAGCCGGGTGAATGTCTGACATCCTGTCTCTTTCAGGATGAAACTTTTTAGATAGCGTAGCAAAATTCCCTGAGGCTTCAGTAAGAAATGCAATCTAGGTTTTCATTAAAAAATTATTTAATCTATTTAAATCTATTTAAAATGGGCCTGAAATAGTTAAAATTAGTTCAGCCACTTTCCAAATCACTTTCACAGATATTTATTTATTTATTTTGTACCTTCCTTCATTATTTTTACAAATAACTTAAGGTGGAAAACATACCTAACGCACCTTCTTCTTTTTCCTATTTTCCCCACAACAATGGGTTGAGATGAGTTGGGCTGAGAGAGAGTGACTGGTCCAAGGTCCAACAAAGATGGCTTTCATGCTTTAAGATGGAGCTAGAAATCAAAATCTCCTGGTGATTGGCCCAAAGTCTCCAAGCTGGCTTTCATGGCTAAGATAGGACTAGAACTCACTGTCTCCTAGTGGTTGGTCCAAAGTCATTCAGCTGGCTTTCATAAGGCCAGACTAGAACTCACAAAATGTCCTGGGTTCTAGCCTGGTGCCTTAATCACCAGACCACTAGAAGTGGCTTTGATCAATTTCTGCTCAGAAATTGATCAAAGCTGGAGAATTCTGGGAGTTGAAGTCCACACCAGTAGACTTATAGTGCTCATAGCCATGTTTCACTTACCTTTGCTACTGGTTCGGGAACGGGCGCATGCAGGCGCGCAATGCTTCTGTGCATGCGCAGAACCTTCTACGCATGCGCAGAGCATTTTTGATGACGTCTGGGCAGGTGGGCGGAGCCTCCCACCACTGCCGCTACCGGTTTGCCTGATCCGGAGCAAACTGATAGCAACCCACCACTGGTCCACACATCTTCAAATTCCATGGTTGTGAAAAACACAGTTATACAGAGAATGATTCCTACATTGTGGGAACATTTTCCACATTTGGTCATAACAAAAGCAATAATAAGATATCCATTACTATGCATCTGATAAAAAAGGTTCAGAACTGGAGATATTAAAAAGGAGTCATCGCAGGTGGAAAATAAGGCAATTTTAGATGGCAAACATTAGTCTCAAAAACTATCTAGAGATGAATTTGTATTTAGTGGAATTGATAAGAGAAAAAATAGTATGGTATGTTCACCTTGCTTTATCACCATCCTGCATCTTTTAAAAATAATGGTGTTACCTGTAAAGGAACCCTTTCCCTTCCCCCCTTCCCAAATAACTGGTAGAAATTAGTGAGGCCAAATTAACATTTTCCATCAGACATTTTGTACATTTACCTAAATTCAAATACTGGCAGAGATCAATATTTGCATTTGGTTATGTATTAATGATTTGTGTATATGTGTGCATGTGTGCGTGTTTGTCTTACTAAGTCAAAGCCTGAGTTTTATATGAAAATATATAACTTTTTATACACTTCTGAAATTCATTTTTATTATACAAGAGTACTCAAAAGACCATTAATACAATATAGACAATAAGGCAATGTATATCAATATATTAAATAACTATTTCCTTTGCTTTGCTCATTGCCATGAAGAGTAACTCCTTTTAAAATCTCCATCATTATTAAAACCAGTGGAAAATAAAGTTTAAATCAAGTACCGTAATTGTATCTTCAGCTGTGGATTTGGCTAACATTATTTTAAGGTGGAAGTGGGCATAAAAATGGTTTTCCTTCTATTTTTATCACGTTTTGTGATAAATGTCGTAAAGAAAAGAAAAACTGAAGATGAAATCCTGTTCTTACTCTGCTCCATTGTACATGGTTATCCAGCCATGCTGAAAAAGTCAACAATAGAGTGAAACGTTAGTGTGAGAAGCTGGCTAGTTGTGTATTATTTAAAAAAATGATCTGCTCCTATTTTTGAAACTTTGCAGTAGAACTTTTCAGACTGGTGCCCACGACTTTATTCTTCTACTATTTCAACGTGAATTTGCAATTAAAAGCAGTCAATTGAAGTCTCACTATTAAAAGTTGTTAACATAACTATAGTATACACATTTCTTTTAAAAATGGGAAAATAGTACCATTTTTGTATTCTATTGCTCATTTTTGTACAAACTATTCTGCCTTTTTCTTTTTCTATATATCTTTGTTACCCTTTCCAATTGCCATCTATTTCTGCCACTACACAACTATTGAATACAGTATTATGAGGCACGACCATTTACCTTATTTAATTTTAAAAGATGCTGCAATCATTTAAAATCCTGTAATATTTCTACTTAGATGTTAAAGCACCAAAGATAGTACAATTAAATAAGTAAAGTCAGAATTATTCTCAATTTACATTATAATATCTACTACATTATAATCAAATTCATATTCAAACCTATTGTATCCTCCTATAGAGAAATCTGTGGAAAGTCCCTTTGATCTCATATTTTAAGTCTTACACACATCTAAAACAAGCAACTTCTGTAAGGACATTGTTACTAGATACATGGCTATGAGCACTATATTAGTTGCAAATTAATCAGGAGCTATTGCTGTGAACAAATATATCACATATTTATGAAGAAAGAGACTGAAATAAGAAATCTCACGTTTTATCTAGCACTCTTTCATAAAAATAAAATAGATAAATATTTACAGTGCCATGTTCATAAAGCTATCAGCTTTATTATGAGGATGATAGATAGATAGATAGATAGATAGATAGATAGATAGATAGATAGATAGATAGATAGATAGATAGATAGATAGATAGATAGATAGATAGATAGATAGATAGATAGAGCTAGCTGATAGCTAGATAATACACAGAGATAGAGTGAGAAAAAGAGATTGTGTGTGTGTGTGTGTGTGTGTGTGTGTGTGTGTGTGAGAGAGAGAGAGAGAGAGAGAGAGAGAGAGAGAGAGAGAGAGAGAGAGAGAGAGATAGAGTGAGAAAAAGAGATTGTGTGTGTGTGTGTGTGTGTGTGTGTGTGTGTGAGAGAGAGAGAGAGAGAGAGAGAGAGAGAGAGAGAGAGAGAGAGAGAGAGAGAGAGAGAGAGAGAGAGAGAGAGGTGTTTGAAGTGCCATGGAATGTTTTGTTGAATTTTAAGTGTCACAAAATGCTTTTTTGATTTTTTATGCAAGGACCAATAATATTTCTGAGATGATTATTTTAATCCTAACACTATCACATCATATTTTTTGTGGTTTTAACAATTTAAAGCCCTATTTTGTAAAACTAAATACAGTGTCAGCTTTGAAAAGTAACAGAACTGTACTATGAAAAGTAATGATTCTGTTCATTTCCATATCCAGTGGTACAGCATTAAGAATACAAAATAAACAATCACACTTTGCTTATCACATAAATCCATTATTGCGCTTTCGTGGACTAAAATTTTGATATCAGTATATACTGCAGCTTTTAAAAAAAACTAAAACAAAACTCCAAAACAAAAAAACACCTTCCTGCAAAATCCAGATTCAATTGATTTTACCGGAGAAATTATGATCAAATTAAAAGAATGTTAACTGTAAAAGCAAAATAAATAATAAAATTCAATCCTTCCTTTTGATATATCTGCTGCTGCTAAAGATAATCACCTATTAAAAAAATAAGCCTCCATCCATTCATCTCTCCATCCAACATCTATCTATGTATCATCTATTTTACACACACACACATAAAAACAAAATGGCTAGAAAATGCAGTGTCATAGGAGTAGGAAAATATTAAAGGCACATAGTAAAGAAAAGAAATCAAATAATTTATTTAATCTGAGTCAAATTTTAAAAAAACAACAACCAGTAGATAAAATATTTTGTCCTGATCTGAATTATCAGATTATATTTATGAAAGAGCCTTCTATGATATAAACATGAATTCTACTAATTTATTTTATCACCCTGTTGTTTGTATATTTCAAGTTAGTGATGGAATTTATGAATATTAACTCTGATTACATTTGTTTCCACATGTCAAACATAAACTCCAGTAATCTCTGAGAAATCGCAAAGCAGTATAATTTATGATTTAAAAAATTGAATAAAACAGAGATAGAAAAATCAAAGTAATCCAGATCAGCTTTAATTAACAGTCTTATGATTGCAATTCTCCATATTGATAATCATACCAACAAGTAGCAGTACAATATAATGTGCTTTATTAGCTATTTATAATTGGGCAACATGTGCTAATCCCACATAAATTTAAAAGCATAAATTCAGTAATAATAATAGCAGCAGCAAAAGTAAATTTTATTTTTGGTGCAGCTACATTTTAATGTAATACCAATATAGAATCAAAACAGCAATTAAGGTATAATGCCTTACAAGTACTTATAAAATCGCGGTACAAAATTCAGAGGTGGTAGATTAAAGGGCCCATAAATAATAATACTAAAGCTTGACTCTTTATGGGTAGGGTCCATAGTGGTATTGGGTATTGTATGGGCATGTTAACTGGGACTTTTTTTTAGCACTGCAGATGCTGATGTACTTAAGGTGCTTGTTAGAATTGTATATTGTAGAGAGTTGGGAAAGGTTCATTGAATCTGAAGGTGTACAATGCCTCATATTAGAAGAAGGCAGAAATGATTTCTTCTCCATGGATTTAACTCTTTTGTCTTCTATCTAATAAATAGCAATAGAACTTAGACTTATATACCACTTCGTAGTGCTTTACAGCCCTCTCTAAGCGGTTTTTCAAAGTTAGCATATTGCCCCCAACAATCTGGGTCCTCATTTTACCAACCTCAGAAGGATGGAAGGCTGAGGCAACCTTGACCTGGTGAGAATTGAACTGCTGAACTGCAGGCAGCCGGCAGGCAGCAAAAGTAGCCTGCAGTACTGCATTCTAACCACTGCACTACAGTGGTGGATTGTAAATAATTTTGCCACTGGTTCGTGCGCGCGCTTGTGAGCGCGCAACAATTCTGTGCATGCGCAGAAGCATCCAGGGGGTGGGGTGGGCGGAGCATCCCACCGCCGGCGCTACAGGTTCTAAGAACCGGTCCGAACTAGGAGCAACCCACCATTGCTGCACCACCATGGCTCATAATAATAAAGGATAATATTTGTAGCTCAGGGTTAACATGAGTAGTCCTGAGCTACAGGGTTGACCAAGAGAGCACTGATGATGTTACCTAGTTTGGGCAATGAAACATCTGCAAGAAAACAAGCAAGCTCAGAGAGCACCAAGGACCCCTCATGACTTCTATTTCAGTTCTTAGAGAATGTTATTGAAGCAATGATGAAAAGACAGATATGGAGCACTTAGAGGAAGTGGACTCATTTCAGCCAGTCTTCAGGCTTGGGGCATAGGAGAGAAGCTCCATTGAATGAGCTGGTTCCTTCCTTCTTCTACGGTGGTTTCAGTTGGTGGTGGAAGGAGAGCAGAGGTCATTCCCATGGTCTTTTATGTATGCAGGGTTTGATTCTCCCATGTTTTTTTAATATTTACATGAAACTATTGGGAGGCAAGACATCATTCATATTATGATCCCCAGTTATACAAGTTACTCTAAGCCAGTGTTTCTCAAATAGTGGGGTGGCCCCCCCTGGGGGGGCGCGGAGTGATGCCAGGGGGGGCGCATGTGACCCTGGGGAACATGCTTTTTTTTGCCACTTTTTGGGCTTTTCACCAGAGCTTTCCGACAGTGAGAAGAGGCAGGAAGCGAGAGAGAGCGAGACACACACACACACACACACACACACACTGTCTCTCTCTCTCTCTCTCTGTATCTCTCTCTCCCCATCTCCTCCTCTCTCTGTGTGTGTGTATCACTGTGTGTGTCTCTTCTGTTTCTTTCACCCTCTCTGTGTATCACTCTGTAGGTTTCTCTATGTCTCTCTCTCTCTCTCCCCCACCCCTCTCTCTGCTGCGGCTGGGCCAAGCCAGCAAGATCTCTTTGGAGCTCTTCACTACATCTTTTATTTCTTCTTTTTTGAAATCTGGGCTGGCAGAGGAACGATCGGCAGCAGCAGCTTCCCTTTGGCCGACCATTCTCCTCCCCCCTCCTCCTCTCGCAACCTAGAACCTCGCAACACTTTTACGTCTAGAGAGGAGGCAGGAAAGGGGACTGACACTTTGTTATTGTCTCTTGATAGGGTGAAACTATTGCCCCACCCCAAAGAAATAGGTACATGGTATCCTGGACAACCGATTACTGCTGCATGGGCAAGTGGCTGTCTTTGTGGAGCTCAGGCTGTTGTGCCAATTTTGGTCCAACCTGGAGCAGGGAACCATACAACAATAATACACACCTTCATACCAGACAGTTGGATTCCTAACTGTGCTCTACATGGAACCGCCTTTAAGACAGAACTCAGCCCAACTCACCTTACAAAGTTGTTGTTGTGCGGAAAATAGGAAGAGGAAGGATTATTAGGTATGTTTACTACCTTGAGTTATTTATTTATGAACAAATTTATAAACACATAAATACATACACACACACTCTCTAGTCAAACATCTGCCATCTTTTAAGTTCAAACAAAAAATTTCTCCAATAAAGTGAAATAGTAATAGATTCGGTTATTCCTGCTATGTCGTGATAGATCTTATTTATTTTCTGGTGTTATTATCAGGGAAATAACTTTGCCTTTAAAGATGTGTAATTTTAGCAACACATAGTGTACTTTCTTATTGGGTGAGTTCTAGCCTCCTTCCCTTCTTAAGATGTGAAATATTCAAACGATCCGGTTCTTGCCTTTTATGAAAAAGTTCAAAGCAGTAGACAGTTCAGAAACAATAAAATCACAATTAAAAAGACACAGAAAAGATAGCATAAAATAAAATAACCAAGAAGAACAGAGTGGGAAAACTAGTCGCTCTTGTGCATCGCATGTACTGTACAATGTTGTGGATTGACCACCAGGGTGCCATGTCTTGACTCTGTTCACATGGTTAATGTATATGTCATATAAATATAACACATTTAAGGACTTCCCCTTTGCTACCCAGTGGTGGGTTCCTACCGGTGTGGTCCACTCTATAGCACCGGTAGCGGCCCGCTGGTGACGTCACAGTACTGGTGCGGTCGGTTGCCGGTGCCTGGGTGCCGCCATGTTTTTTTAAATGTTTTTAAATTTTCTTCTATGCATGCCCAGAAGCCGAGCTTCCGGCACTGCACATGCGCTGCCTTCCTACCCACAGTGAGTCCCAGCAGGGGAGGATGGATGAGGGAGTATGTGAGACGCTGAAAGAATGGGCAGCAGGACCTATCACAGTTCCCTTCCCTTCAGCAGTCTGAGAAGCCACAAACGCGCGGTGATGATCCCAGGCATTTTTGCACATTTGAGGCTTCTCGAGCTGCTGAGGGGAGGGGGAATGGGCGGCAGGACCTATCTCACTTCCCCTCCCTTCAGCAGTCCGAGAAGCCACGAACGCACGGTGATGATCCTAGGCATTTTTGCGCGTTCGAGGCTTCTCGAGCTGCTGAGGGGAGGGGGATGGGCGGCAGGAGCCTAGGATCATCGAATGGGGAGAAGCATTCAGGCCAGACGGAGCCTCCTAGAAGAATCGCTGCCGCGGTCTTGCTGCTCCCACTGCGGGGGGCTGTGTTGCGGGTGGGCAATGCCCCCCTTGCTTCTCTGGCCGCTGCCAAGCTCCCGAGGCCCACGCCCACCTGGTCACATGGCTGGCAAGCCACACCCACAAAATAAGCCACGCCCACAGAGTGGTAGTAAAAAAATTAGGAACCCGCCCCTGTTGCTACCCCATTTAGTTTGAAAGCTTGATTTTAATTCATGGTCCCATGCTATAGCTAGGCAATGAGATTTATCTGTCTCACTAGGGCTGAGTGGCACTAAAGTTTATTTCCTTTGAAGGTGATAACACTGGCTGCCAAGGCACAAAGATCCTGGGTACATTTATTGCATGCTTTTTGCACACCACCCTAATCTATACACAGAGTAAAAATACAAAATAAAACTAAAATTAATTACCATTAATGGTCATCCTCTAGAATGGCCACTAGAAATATTCATCCCCTACTTAAGGGGACGGTGGAATAGTATTGTTTAAACAACTTTATAAAATGCCAGATTTGTTCTCCATGTTTTGCTAATCTCAAAATTTGGATTAATGAAATATTCATTTATGTGGATTTGAACAGTTTATTTGTTTATTTGTTTGTCAAACATGTACAGGATAGTAGGTGTTTGTATAAACATAACATAAGCAAAGAAGTACAGATAAATGAGGACTTGTTGCTGAAGTCGTATTTTCTGCAGTCAAGTTTGTATATTAAGTTTGTATCTATTACGTGCTTGTGTATTGTTGCGGTTGAAGCTGAAGTAGTCATTGACAGGAAAGACATTGTGGTATATGATTTTATGAACTACATTTAGATCAGATCGAAGGCGACGTAGTTCTAAATTGTCTAATCCCAATATTTCAAGTCTGGTGGAATAAGGTATTCTATTGCGAGCAGAGGAGTGGAGGACTCTTCTTGTGAAATATTTCTGGACTCTCTCGATTGTATTAATGTCCGATATGCAGTGCGGGTTCCAGACAGATGAGCTGTATTCAAGAATTGGTCTAGCAAATGTTTTGTATGCTCTGGTTAGCGGTGTAATATTGCCAGAGAAGAAGCTACGCAAGATTAGATTAACTTCAAAATTAAGAAAAATTAGCCAATCTAAACTATGAACTGGCAATCAATGAAGAGTTCATATTAAAATGAAACAATTTTATCGTCTCTAGAGATTTTCTAAGCTTGTTTCAAAACACTGGTCTTAAATTTTTCAAGCCATACGATTTTGATTCAAAATAATGCCCAAATAATTATCTTTTTTTCACATCAGTCTGCCTGTACTGGATGGGCCACTTTCATGTTTACTACCCAATAAAAAGCTGCTAATACAGTATTTTGATTTCGGTTCCTGATTTTAATCTTTTAAATTTTATATTTCTCTTATATTTTGATATGATATTTGTGAGAGAAATTGCCTAAAGATGCAACTATAAAAATACATTAATATTTTCCCAGAATTAAAATATATACTTTGAACTTAACTCATTTATTATTTTATTGGGTATTGCAATTGATTTTTTGTAGATATTTTTAAATTTTATTTGTATTGCTTTAAATTAATAACAAAAAAGAGAACAAAAGAACGAAACACAAAAATAATAGTGATAGTGATACACATTGTCAAAGAGAAGAGAAAAAGGACATAAAAATGCTGGAACAATACTAAGGCAAAATTCTTAAATATTGAAGATCGAACAGAAATTGTTGCTTTCTTTCACAATATAATTGCAAATATTAGTATCTAACCAGTCTCATATTAATATCATATTACAATTCCTAATTGTGGGGAATTGTGTGTGAGAGGGAGCTTTATCTTTAGCTTGATTTAATATTCTTCTTATATTTGTCCTGGAAGGGAAATAGCCGTTGTGAGAAAAATGGCAAATAAATTTAATAAATAAGTAAATAATAAATATGAAACCTGGTACTGTACATGTGATACACACAGAAATTATAGTAGACGTTCTTCTGTATTTTTCTTTCTACAGGAACATTCATAACCAGCTGATCACCCTTCTTTTATTTTAATTTCTGGGGCACTCTGATAATTTTTATTTGTGCTATTTATTAAATAATTGGGATCAATATATTTTAAAATAAATTTTGCTACATTTTATCTAAACTTTGTCCACAAATGGTTGCTAATACTTCTTGTTGTTTCAGGATAATTTTGTGTTGTTCATTTTATGGATTGTATTTTTATTGGACAATGAACAAAATAAAGTTCTATCTTTTGGTCATAACAAATGTTGCAACAAAAATGTGAAAAAATGGAGCAGAAAAGAAATGTAAGTATATGTTATTATATTAAAAAAATAGCTACAATTCTATATATAATTGTCTAATGCAAATAAAATTCAAGAGTATATTTCTGATTTATACAACTAGCTTTTTTTAAAACAACTATATTCTGTATAAATGAGCCCTCTATTTCATTATACTTGTCCATATATAAGTCTAGTCAAAATCTGGAAAAAATCTGGACAAAAATGAATGAATTGTATATAGGCAATTCATTTGTAGGTGGCAATTACAATCAGGTCTTTACTGTATTAATTGAAAGGGGCCATACATTTATCTCCACAATGCTGCAGTATTGGTCTTTTGGCCTTAATAAGGTCACAGTTAACCCATTTACATTGTCCAGTGTCAAATTTCAAGTCCTAGGTCTATAATTCAAGAAAATATCCTCTGAGAATGTTGGCTTTCGATACACAATCATTATAATGATAATTGTATAATCCACTATGTTCTTCCAAAACCTGGTAAGGGCAGCACATTGTTTTGCATGCCCAAAGAATGGCACATGTAACATGTTTGCTGTGTGAGCCCACTGGTCCGCTTCCAGGTGTTCCAATTCAAGGTGTCGGTTACGATTCTTAAAATCCTACATGGCATGGGGCCAAGTTACCTGTGGAACTGTCTTCACTCCATCACATCAGCCCATCCTATCCAATCAGGCAGGGAAGGTTTGTTGCAGACCCCATCAATAAAATAATTTTGACTCTGCGGGGTCTAGGAAGAGAGCCTCCTCTGCTGTTGTCCCCTTCCTGTAAGTGAAATGGGCATTAAAAAAAAATCTGATAAAAAAAATAAAAAAAAATATTAAAAAAACACATGCGTTTTAAAGAAGCATTAACCTTATCTCCAACCAAACGCTGTCATGGACAATCTCTTTCTATGTAAATGTAATGGGGTCCAATAGGGCAGGATTACGTTGCTGCATAATTCTAACGGAGCACCAACACAGGGGCTGTTATATTCACTTCTTTAGAGAGACCACAGCAGAATGGCTGGACAGAGGTTGCGGAGGGTAGGGGTGGGGGGGTGGGGGGGCAGTCATGCTTGCATTAAGCTGAAATTGATAAACTGCCTCTTTGCTCTCATCTGCCAAGGAACATATGAGTTTGCTTCTGCCAAAGCATTACAGATTTTACACATCTTGCAGCGAATGCTTCTTGTTTCAGGGGGAGAAATATATTATTTTAACAACCTTGTTAAAATGTTGTAGGGATACAGGATGCCGCCACAACATATTTGTATTGCGTTCGGGTACAAAGAAGGAAAGGCTTAAAGTCAGGATCCATGCCTAAAACCAGCTGAATTAAAACTATTGCCTATCAACTGCATTTTGGAGAGATTGTTAACATCAGCCATACTTTCTTTTCTAGGATGGAGATGAAAAAGGATAAGAATTATCCCTTGCAAGTTTGCATTAGGAGGATGTGATAAAGTTTTGAATGGTAAGATGGACAGTCTATGAATTTAATAAATTTAAAATAAATAAAGATCGGAGTCTCGTGACTTTATTGATCGGTTGTTAAAACATTTAGAGAACAGTTCTGAGGGTGAAAACAAGGTCCAGCTTTTTCCTTGAGTGAGATGCCCAGATAGGTCACAACTATCAAAATGCATAACCTTCTATAGCTCTTTGCAACAGTTTCCCTAAGAAGCCCCCTAAACAGTGGTGGGTTCCTACTGGTGCGGTCCACTCTATAGCATTGGTAGCGGCCCGCTGGTGACGTCACAGTACCGGTGCGGTCGGTTGCCGGTGTCTGAGCGCTGCCATTTTTTTAAAAAAGTTTTTTTAAATTTTTTTAAAAATTTTTTTCTGCGCATGCCCAGAAGCCAAGCTTCCGGCACTGCACATGCGCTGCCTTCCTACCCCACAGTGAGTCCAAGCAGGGGAGGATGGCTGAGGGAGCGTGTGAGATGCTGAAAGAACGGACGGCAGGACCTATCTCAGTTCCCCTCCCTTCAGCAGTCCGAGAAGCCACGAACACGCGGTGATGATCCCAGGCATTTTTGCACGTTCGAGGCTTCTCAAGCTGCTGAGGGGAGAGGGAACGGGCGGCAGGAGCCTAGGATCATTGAATGGGGAGAAGCATTCAGGTTGGACGGAGCCTCCTAGAAGAACCGCTGCCGCGGTCTTGCTGCTCCCACTGCGGGGGGCTGCATTGCGGGTGGGCAATGTCCCCTGCTTCTCCGGCTGCTGCCAAGCTCCCGAGACCCACGCCCACCCGGTCACATGGCTGGCAAGCCACACCCACAAAATAAGCCACGCCCACAGAGTGGTAGTAAAAAAATTAGGAACCCACCCCTGCCCCTAAAGTTCACTGCATCTCCTTCACTATGAAATATAAGTAATTGAGGGACTAGGAACAGTGATTCTTCCTGATGTTGCAGTAGAATTTTAAGCTGACCTGAATCACTTGGTCAAGCTTGGCAGCTATGAAACTGAATGAATAAAAATATTCATTCAATAAAATGAAACATATTGGTATAAACTTGATTCTTTTCATATGAACCAGTTGGCTTTTCTTTTGCTGCAAGGTTCTGTAGAGAAAACATCTATCCCTGCTTGCATGTCGCTGACTTTTAGATATCTGTAGATTATGATCATATTATTTTTGGTCTCCTCTTGTGCAAATTAAACATGTCCTTCGTATCATTTTGGGAGCTGTTATCAGACCGACTGTGCAGACCAAGAAATCACCTTCATAGGAAGGCTAAAACTGCTTTTTTTAAAAAAAGGATTTTTTTCACCATCTTTACATAAACATCCATACCTATACCATAATATCAAAACATACATAATTATACATTTCTGTCAAAAATGCCATAGACAACTATCCTAAATTTGTACCTTTTGCACTTTTATCTCCTGTCTGTTTTCCTTCTATATTTCATACTACTCCCCTCCCTCTATCTCCCTCTCTTCCCTCTACCTTCTTTCTCCCTCTCTCCCTCTTTCCTACTTCCCTCCTCTCTCTCTCCCCTTCCTTTCTACTTCCTCTTCCTCCCTCTGATCCTTCCCTGAGTACCTCTAATCCATTTTATAGTTAACAGATGAGCAGTTCAAAACCCTAACTTCATACCAACATCGGTGCTACTCTTAAACATATCTTTTCCCTTATCCATATTTTATATATATTTATATTCTTCTAGGTATATCTACTGTATTCTAATGCTGCCTCCTTACCTCCTATTTTTGTCGCCTGGGTCTACCACCTTTAATTTTCAATTTTCTTCCAAATCAATCACTATAGCTTATTTCCAGACATATTCATTATCTCTTGTACCTCTTAATTTTAGGCCATACTCCTCCCTTACCTCAATTAATATCTTTACTCATCATTTTTTTTATTCTGTCATTTCTAAATGCCCTAAATTTCTGATCTCTTTTCCCATGTCATATCTCCCTTTCAATTTCATTACTCAATTTTTTATTTTAATTCATTCTCCATATTTAAACAAATTCTAATCTCATCATTACACTTCCATCTGTTGGTTAATAACATTACCAACTTCCCAATATATAATAATAAAGAAAAAAAAAGAATCCCTAATTATCTAAAATCTCTACAACAAAAATCCAATTTATAAATTATATAATCTTATTTAAGGACCTTTAAAAATGATAGTTATACAGCTCTTATAACATTCCAATAATTTCAGTAATTATCTAAATCCTTTTTAACATTAAATCAATTTTATAAGTTATACAAATCTTTTATAAAAGCAAATCTTATAAAGAAAAATAGTAATTATTCAAATTTTATAACCTTCCAACAATTGACCTATTATAGTCTAATTTATTTCTCTTCTTTTCTTTATTCTTTTTTCCCTTTCATCATCAAAATTTAATTCAACCATCATGTTCCAATCTAATATAGAATTATTAACTTATAAAAAAACCTTTTAGCAAGATAGTTATGCTGATTAATTATACACACTTATACACAACTAATAGTGTTGACATAATTAAATAATAATAATAAATAATTAAAATAATAATTCTAAAAAAATTTCTTTTCTATTGACCTTCCCCTTTTCATTCATTCTCTTTTGGTCTCTCAAAAATTCTACTTCTTGTAGGTTTTCCCTTTCCAATCCCTTCTCTTAACTTTTTCTTTTTCTTTCTTTTATTTCTATGCCAATAACTTTTTTTTCCAAATTCCTTTTCTTCCTTTTAAGTATGTTATTGGTATAAGTCTGCTCTCAATTCCTCCTAGTCTCTTCTCCCTATTACCCCCCTTATTTTTTTATTGCTTCTGCTGATACCAATACTCCCCTCTTACTCTTTTCTTATCACTGTAAATCCCAGTGTAATCATCAATCTGTTTTTTATTTTCAGTCCCTTTTTCATCTGTGTAATCTCCTTGTTCTTCATTTTCTTCCTTTTCCTTTTCCACCATTGTAAATTCTAAGTGTACTTTATGATCCAACTTCATTTCTATTTTCTTTTCACCTCTGATTTCCAAAAGGTAAGTTTTTATATCTTCATAGATGTATTTTAACGTCCCAGTCATAGATACATGCCTCCATCTTGTCAAGTTCACAATTCACAAAGTTCATAGATTTTCTTTACTTGCAGCTTAAGTCCATACAATCCCTTTGTATTTCAGTCCAATCCAGTTCAAAATCCTCTTATCGTCTATCACCAAAACAGTGCACCATCAAACACACTAGCACAACCCACACTGCTTTCAAGTCCTTTCAAGCTCCTAGTTATCTTCTTATGGGCAAGGTCAGTCTCCAGTCTCTTTGAGCTTTCCACAGTCTGTTGCAATATTTTCTTTTAACCAGCAGTTATGTTCCCAATATAACAAAACAGCTCTTTTACCAAAGTCTCCAAAGTATTTTAAGTCCACTTAGCACTAATAAGATATTTTCTTCAAATTCTTTATTCTTTTTCAGTCTCTTTAACTTCCACCAAGTCCAATTATAAAGACATCCTCAAATTTGGGCTTTTAAACTTGTTCTTTTAATTCTCTCTATGGTATTTCCAATTGCTAGATAGTTGCTCACTTCATTTTAGAGTCTCTTTTGTCTCCTTTTAAATTTTAAATTTCTTCTTTTGTCATTAAATCGGCTAGACACTCATCTAGCTTCAGCACTTCTTCACCACTCTCCAGCACAAACGCTTAGATCTTGTCACCCAGGCAATCCATGATCTCTCAATTTCAATCATTCCGATCGTGGCCGTCCCAGCTAATGGCAACAGAGTTGTCTTCCACAGCTGCTGGCTGAAAGGCTGGTGCCGGTTCCCTGGGGGGTTTACAAGCCCCCCCAGACCACCGACTGGTGCCTCTCTTCTTCAACGCCCCTCTAGGGCATATCTGACCTGGTTCCAATCTGGTTCCAGGTCTCCAAACAGCTGGGATTCGGGGTTCCCCACACAGCACAGGAGACACCCGTAGCGCTGTGATGTTGGCCACGCCCCCTCCCCATTAAAACTGCTTTAAGACTAGCTGTAGAAATGGAAACTTGCAAGATTCACTTTGCTTTACATCCTCCACCTCATAACAGAATAACAGAGTTGGAAGGGACTTTGAAGGTCTTCTAGTCCAACCCCCTGCTCAAGCAGGAAACCCTATACCAGGGGTCAGCAACCTTAAACACTCAAAGAGCCACAAAGGTCCTAACAGGAAGCCCCCAGTTCAATTCTGGAGCTGACCAGAAGTCTGGTTCCCCCACCATAGAGTCTCCTCCTAACGCGGCGTCCTTTTTCCTCTCCCAGTCCTAACCAAAAGCCCTATCAATTGCGGAGCTGACTGGAAAACCTGCCCCTTGCCATAGAGTCTCCTCATGGCATGCCCTGCTTCCCCTCCCAACAGGAAGCTCCTCTCAAAATTGTGGTGCCGACCAGTGACAGGGAGCCATAGCAGAGGGATGAAAGAGCCACATGCAGCTCCAGTGCCGCAGGTTGCTGACCCCTGCCCTATACCATGTCAGACAAATGGTTGTCCAATCTCTTCTTTAAAACCTCCAGTGTTGGAGCAACCACAATTTCTGGAAGCAAGTCATTCCACGGATTAATTGTTCTAACCATCAGGAAATTTCTCCTTAGTTCTAGGTTGCTTCTCTCCTTGATTAGTTTCCATCCATTGCTTCTTATCCTGCCTACTCTCAAATTCTTTTACATCTTATACTCATATGAATTAGGGAGGTATCTCAGCTGTTTTTGCACTTCTACTTATTTTGGACCTACAACACATTCTTTTCCCTCTTGTCGTTTTGGTAATTTATCTCATCTATCTCCATCAAAGTCATCTTTTTTACTCTCTTCAGCTTTCCTCTGAGTCCAGTCCAGTCCAGTCAACGGTGGCTAAACAGATAGAGGATGGGCAGCATATCTGGGTGTACTGAATCATCAACCTTTCAAACAAGAAAGGCCATATATTGATAAGGTTGAAGTACTATTCATTTCAGCAATGGTCTTTGTAAATTCTGTCAATGTAACCTTGCAACGTTAGAATGAGTGCTTCTGGATATGACTGAACCTTCATGCAAAGTGGACATCAATTTTGCAAATCTCTCTCTCTCTCCTTGCCTCTGTGGTCCAAGAAAGTGGGTGAGGGTCCCTTCCAAGGTGTTTGCCTTGCCTTCCTTCTGCAGACTCAGCTGCCATTTGTCTGACTATTGTCTAGTCTGCAGCTTTTCCTCTTGCCTCCCAAGGCCATTCCCACATGCCATTACACTATTTCAGAAAATTAAAAAGAAAATATCCACCTCCACCTACAGTATAATGCAACAGTGCTAGTTGTATTATAACTAGTGTACAGTAGTTAATACTAACATAGTTACTGTGGTGCAAGGAACAGGTAGTCCTCAAGTTACAACCACAATGTAGTCTAAAATTTCTAAGTGAGATAGTTCAGTGAATTTTGCTCCACTTTATGACCTTCGGTTGTTAAGTTAGTAACATGGTTGTTAAATGAATCTGGCTTCTCCGTTGACTTTGCTTGTCAGAAGGTCACAAATAGTGATTACATGACCCCAGGACTCTGCAATGGTCATAAATCTGAGTCAGTTGCCAAGCATCTATATCAGTAGTGGGTTCCTACCGGTGCACTCTCCGCCTTTCTTCGCCGCCGAGCCGAAGACGCTGGCGGCGTTTGTGGCGGGGGCTTCCCCCGCCCGCTTTCCCGGGACGCCGGGATGCCGCCATTTGCGTTCTTCTGCATTCTGCGCAAGCTTGCGCAGAGTGCAGAAGAACGCAAATGGCGGCATCCCGGCGTCCCGGGAAAGCGGGCGGGGGAAGCCCCCGCCACAAACGCCGCCAGCGTCTTCGGCTCGGCGGCGAAGAAAGGCGGAGAGCGCACCGGTAGGAACCCACTACTGATCTATATTTTGCTCACATGACCTGGGGATGCTGTAATGGTCGTAAGGGTGAAAAACAGTCATTGCCATTGCAACTTCGAACAGTCACTAAACGAACTGCTGTAAGGACTACCTGTATGTGATTCAAACATTTGGGGATAGTTAAGACACATCTGTTACAGCAAGCCATTGAACACAACATTTGCCATGGCAGAAAATGGTATGTGTGTATGTGTGTGCTTGTGTTGCTTTCTTGGAATGCATGAACCTACCAGTGCAATTGCTTTGTGCACAGCCTGAATCCATAGCATCACAGCTTGTGTAGAAGCAGATCTGGTCGGATTTTCCCTCTGAAAGCAAGCTGTGCATTACGCAAGTACAAAATCGTTTCTCTGGCTACTTGATTACAGTTAAATTCATTCATGCCGATGACACTAAGTTGGCAACTGGTTCAAGCTGTTTTGTGACCAACAACTCATGCAGTCTGCATTTGAATAATAAACTGTTCCATAACAAATGCGGCAGCTCAAACATTATTCCCAGGAATTAACCGAAAAGTAAATCTGAATAATAAATAAGTGTGTGTATGGGAAAATGGCATCGATTAAGAACATCATCTAAACACAGAAAATTGACGGGGTATGAAATATATTTAACTACCACAACACACACAAACTCTTCCTCTGTTATTTTGATTGCTTTTCATCCAAATACCATTTCTTTGATTTTTACTAGGAAACCCTAGAGTACTATCATTCACTCACTTGAGAAATAATTAGAGAAAATCAAAACTTTCAAATCATTTAAGAGGCTGTTATGAAACCTGATCTAATCAGATTCGTTTTTGCAGAGAGCTGGGTTAAAAATCCTTTCTGCTGTGTCTTTTCTTTCACTTCTTCTGAGCAGTTTTCATTTCCAATTACTTCATTTCACACATATTTAGAATTACCTCCTGTTCTTTGGAAAATACCAAAAATGTTTTTTGATTGTTCTCTATTGAAACATAGTAAAGTTAGCTTACATTGCAGATTTTACAACAGAACTCTGCTGTGTTTCTTTTTTCGTTTCTTTTCATCCTAATGCTCAATTACAGCTCATTAAAGGACTATTATAATATCATCGCATTCTCTTATTTTAATCATTAATATTTTATAGGTGCTCTAGGATTTACTTTACTATTACTGATCATAAGGAAAGCTTTTTATGCAATGTCAACATTGTTCTGTCATTCTCTGAATTTAATTTAATTTATTAAACTTGTATACTGCCTGACTATATGTTAATTTTTACTAGTTGAGAATTTATGAACAGCACTGCTATAGTGATGTAGATTCTTTAGTTTAGATATCTGATTATTATTATAGATCTTCCTTTTTATTATGGCTTCAATCAAAACATACTTGAATAGGTGTCATAGATTTTATGGAATTTGCTTCTCCCTATAGCTGTGCTTAGTTTTGTTATTTGGTTCTACAAATAATCTCACAGAGAAAATCTATCTATGTGGTCACTAAGAGTTGACAACAACTTGATAGCTATCAATCTACAGATAATCAACAAGAGTTAATTCAAGTGTTTTGGACAGGAAAGCCAATTGATTAGATTTAATGAAAGGGAAAGTATACAAGACCATGAGAGCAGTGAAAAAAAATTCTTTTCTGTCTTACTGCTGGGTATTGTTTGGAGCATTGCAATAGAGAGGTGGATCATGGGTTACCTCATTATTGACTTCCCATCATTCTGGATTTTTTATTTTATCTCAGCATTTGGCACCATATGGCAGCTATGGCAACGGAATATGTCACTGTGTTCATTTTCTGGCTTAATTCTGCATTGCTGAAGAACTCCACTTTGATCTGGTGCAAAAATATAGCATTGGCAAGGCAAGACTAGTAGGTATGATGTAAGCAAATTTAAATCTACTTATTTTTGAAATAAGTAATGAACTCAGTTGTATCTATCTGTTCTGTTTATCTATGATGCCTGAATCTTTGCAAATGTAATGCCCCTGGATGCAATACCAATTGCTCCTAAAATCAGAAGGAGCCTGGCAGCAGTTTTTCTGATAGTATTTTTTAAAACGGAATCCAGCTGGGAAGTTTGCAAATGGCAATCACTTGACCTTGGAATATTGCAACTGTCATAAATACATGCCAGTTGCCAAGTGTCTGAATTTTGATCACATGACCATGGGAATGCTGCAATGATGGTAAGTAAAAGAGCTGGTTGTAAATCCACTTTCTCAGTGCTATTGTAACTTCGAATAGTTGCTAAATGAATGGTTGTAAATTAAGGCATACCTGTATAGGAAATCATGCATCTTCTATAACCCAGAATGATTGGGTGAGGCTTCCACTATTGAAGCTTTGAACCACTTGCTCCCTTCCAATTTTACATTGGTCAATATAAGGGCCTCCCTATGTTATAAGTAGTCCTCAATTTATGACCATAATGGCGCTCAAAATTTCTGTTGTTAAGTGAGACATTTGTTAAGTGAATTTTGACCCATTTTGCGACCTTTCTTGCCACAATTGTTAACAGAACCACTGTAGTTATTAATTTAGTGGCATGACTGTTAAGTGAATCTGGCTTCCCCATTCACCTTGCTGTTAGAAGGTTGCAAAAGATGATCACATGACCCTGGGACACGGCAACCATCATAAATACATACCAGATGCCAAGTGGCTAAATTTTGATCATGTGACCATGGGGATGCGGTAACGGTCATAAGTATGAAAACAGTCATAAGTCAGGTTTTTCAGTGCTGTTGTAACTTTGAATGATCACTAAATGAAATGTCAACTGTATTTCAGTTTGCAGCGAGAGGAAAGCACATTCTTAGAATGTACTTTTAATTTAGTCGACGGAATTTTACTACACTTTGCACATATCAGGAACAACCTCTCTGGATTCGCATTAATTCATATTGATCAAACCTTCAAACATTATTCAAAGTCTGGTGAATGGCTTATGGCTTATTCAAAAAATTATGCAGGATGAAACCAATGGAGGAATTAAATCCACAAAATATACTTAGTTTTTTGACACCCACGGTTGCTTAGTAAGAATGATAATAAGCTCTCATTTTAGACAAACTGCATGAAGACACATTTATTTATTAAATTTATATGCCATCCATCTCACTGATAAAGCCACTTAGAAGTTACGATATGTACAAAACGTCGATCAACATATTAATGCTTGTGAAATGTAATGATTGCTATTTGTTGCATTGCAACAAAGACACCTTTGGCAATTCTTCCCCGAGGCAAATTAAATCCTCAAATCCATGAAATTATATCTTAAATCTGATGATTTATTCTCATTTCTCTCAAACAGGATCGGCAAAATTTATTTAGTTCTGATATAAAGGATCTCATCAGAATGGTCCATAGGTCAAAATATTCAAGATGGTAACTATGATGGTCTGACTGAAGCTCCGCCCATTCCATGTGCATTGCACATGTGACACAGATTTAAAAAAATGGTGGGGCTCCAATCACATCACTGTGGCCACCATTTTGACTTTTGGGCCACACTCCGTGGATACCCTGTGGACAGCTTGGAGTGTGTCATTCAACAGTAGAAATAGCCAAATTCAAATATTGTATACTTATTTATCAGGGGAGAAAGACATATATTCTTCATGTGTTAATTTCTTTTAAAAAAAAATCCCAAGCAGTGTTTCTTAACTACAGCAACTTTTAGATGTAAGAACCTCAAATCCTAGAATTTTCCAACCAACTTGTTATTTGGAGAATTCTGGGAGTTGAAGTCCACAAATTCTAGAGGTATTGAGATTGCAAAAAACTAGCTTTAGTCTTATGTTTTCCCCAGATTAATATACATCTTCACAGTGATGAAATCCAATTTTTTTTACTACCGGTTCTGTGAGCGGGCTTGGTGTTCTTCAGCCCCACTTATCTCCGACTCCAAAGGTAGCTGATAACTGTTGGACGGCCCTGGCCCCATCTCTGCCTCCGACGCAGAGCACTCACCAGAGCCTTCCCCAGACTCCAGGACTGGCCCATGTTCCTCCCCAACCTCCTCACTGTCCGAGTCTGCCACGGGCCACAACATGATCACATGTAAAAAAATCCATGTGTAGTGTACCAGTCATGTAGACGTGGGCCTAACATTCTAGCTCTTTTAATAAGCTTTTCTTTTTCTCAAATAAAAGAGATCCAGTCAGATTGCCAAATCCAACACGCATGTTTTCCTATTTACAAAAAGCCCCACTAATGTGGTAGAATGCCAGTATTTTGTCACTGTATTCCAGCAAAGTTTTGGAGCTTAATTAGCTCCAAATTAAATCCCAATTAAGTTGGGAGGCCAAATGTAGTCTGCAGGCTGCACATTGCTCACCTTGTCACTTCTCTGGACACCAAGTGATGCTGGGAGACCGGTGGGAATTCCCCCCGTCATCCACCCACAGCATTCATTTGACTTCACTGTCACAAAAAAGCAACAGCTTGCATGAGTTAGGCAGAAATTATTTGGCTATCCTGCCATAGATTGGAGCAAATCTATGGCAGGATAGCTGAAGATTTTCTGCCTAATTCCCGCAAGAAAAAAAACACATCCTGGTTTTTTTTATTTCCACCACACCTCTCAATCACTGAACTCTCAAAACGAAGGGCAAATCTTCTGAATGGGGGACAAAACGCCATGAAATGAGATACACAATGGGGGACATCAAAGTTTCTCCCAACAATGAAAGAGACTGACCTTCTGTGACACTTTGAATGCAACAAAGTCCTTCGTATGTTTGAGGTAAGAACATAATTTCATTAAGGCTTGTGGTGGAAGGAGAGCAAGGGACACCTATCGATAGGAAAACATGGATGAAGCTATGAGAGCTGCTGAAGCATTTAATAGTTTTAATAGATCGATCAGCCACATTTTTATTGGGATTTCCCTCCCCCCTCCCCCCCCCGCAGAGAAGATAAGTGTTTAGGGGTCTGTTGTGGATGAAGGTTGTATCTTTGCAGGTATCTGACAGGGAGGAAATATCTTCAGGTCCTGGGGTTTGCTTCTGTATAAATGTGCATGGGTTATGCTGAAAATATTAAAGAGATGGCCTTCCTATAATAACAGAATAACAGAGTTGGAAGGGACTTTGGAGGTCTTCTAGTCCAACCCCCTGCTCAGGTAGGAGACCTGTATCAAATGGTCGTCCAGTCTCTTCTTAAAAACTTTCAGTGTTGGAGCACCCACAACTTCTGGAGGCAAGTCCTTCCACTAATTCAGTGGACAGTTAATTGTTCTAACTGTCAGGAAATGTCTCCTTAATTCTAGGTTCTCTCCTTGATTAGTTTCCACCCATTGCTTCTTTTCCTACCTTCAAGTGCTTTGGAGAATAGGTTGACACCAACCCTCTTCTTTTTGGCAACCCTTAGACATTGGAAGACTGCTATTATTCATGTCACCTTTCACTGCTCTCATATCCTTTCTCACAATGAGTAACCAGGGATAACTGCTCGATTGTCAAATCTTGAATGTCTACCAAGTCTTGAATGGTGATCTTGAATGTCTACCAAACCAGCTTCTTGTTTCCACTCACTTATTGTAAATTTATTGTGTTTCTAAAAAGGATTCATGCTTAGTTTTTGCAAGAAGCTAGCTCTGTTTCTTGCTAGGTTTTAAAAAAAGCCTTCATATTCTCTGAATATGCAGAAAGGTGAGCTTGGATGTAGGCGATTCCTGGAATATTCTCTGTTTCTTTAATTCCTAACCTTATGTTGACTCTTCTACTTGTTTCACATTTCCCCAGGGTGAAAATAATAGGTTCCCAGGCATCCTTTCCCCCACTAGTTATTTCTGCAGTTTCACTCTTTTGGTCTGTCCTAAAACATGGTTATCATTCTGGGCTTTCTAACCAAAATCTGAGAAGTGTTTCTTGAAGGGAATTCCTAGAGCTGCTTTCTTTTCACACTGAGTTTACTTTTGATCAAGAGATGTTGGTGATCCTTGCAATTGGAATTTGAGGCTTCGAGGCGTTACCTTTTTCATGGCAGCTCTGCAGAGTTTGTTGCTACAGGCTTCTCAGGTTGCTTCTTTTTCTCTTAAATAAAACCTTAGATTAATGGGGAAGGAAAGGTAAAATAGAGTTTGCAGCTCTTAATGGACTATCTGGATTTGCAACTGAAATATCAAACATCCATCTCAGGAAAGCAGATAGCATTCTTGGATGTTTTCCTTCCTGCAAGGTTTAGGCTGTCTGTTTGGCACTTTTATATAGACTGTCCTCCACTTATGACCATAATTGAGAGCAGAATTTCATTGCTAAACAGGTGGATATAAAGTGAGTCATGCCTGAGTTTACCACAATTTACCACAATTTTTTTTGCCACAGTTGTTAAATAAATCCCCTCTGTGAGGGAGATGGGTTGTTAAAAAAATAATAGAAGTGAAGTGAAGTAAAATAAAATAATAAAATTAAATAATAATAAAAATTAAATAAATAAAATAAATGAAAAAATGAAAAAAAATAAAAAATAATAAAATAATAAAATAAAAATAAAATAATAAAATAAAATAAAATAAATAAAATAAAATAAAATAATAAAACAATAAAATAATAATAAAATAAAATAAAATAAAATAATAAAATAATGAAATGAAATAAAATGAAATGAAATGAAATAATAAAATAAAATAAAATAATAAAATAAAATAAAATAAAATAAAATAAAATAAAATAAAATAAAATAAAATAAAATAAAATAAAATAAAATAAAAAAAATAAAAAAAATAAAAAAAAATAAAAAAATAAAAATCACTGCAGTGTTAAGTGAATCATGCAGTTGTTAAGCAAATCCAGTTTCCCCCATTGATTTTGCTTGTCAGGAACTGGCTGGGAAAGTCATAAATGGGGATTGATCACATGACACCCTGGATGATGCAACCATTGTAAATACATGCCGATTGCCAAACACCCAGATTTGATCTCATGACTTTGGGAATGCTGTGACTGTTGTAAGTATGAGGACTGGTTATAAATCACTTTTTTCAGTGTCATTGCAACTTCAAACATCCAATAAACGAATGGCTGTGAGTTGAGGATTATCTGTAGTCAAGTTTTTATGCTATTATATAAATGGTTCTCAAAATAGTTTGCAAACGGGGAAAAATGAATTCTTTGCACTTCTTCCCATGGAAATGAAGATTGTAGGATTTTTGGATGGAGGTTATGGTGCTTCAGGCAATTTATTTTATTTCCTTTTATGTGCATTTGCCTGTTGTGTGGATTAAAAAAAAAATCCAAGCAGTTCTAATGGAAGAAACTGCAAAGCTGCCAGTCCACCATTCCCCTCGAAGGAATTGCTAGAACCATTGAAGACTAGGAAGAGAAATGAGGCACAACTTCCCAGAAATGGAGGAATGAACCACCTCACAAATTCTATACAGCGTTTTAGAAGAAATACTGGTCCTGCTATTCATAATTTTGGATATACTACCTTTGAGACCGAAATAAACTGGCTCAGTGACTGATCACAGGCAATGCTGTAGGATCATCAAAGTCTGTAGTTGCTGCAGCAGCATCTCTATATGAACATATCCTAAGAGACGTTATACATAATTCTACAGCCTGAGGAACGTGAACAAATACATGTTGAGTTAGAATAAAGTATTTATCAGATAGCAGGTTGGACAAGGGGATTATGCTTGAGAATGAAGGAAAGGATCCTGTTGATGTTATGCCTCATTTTGGCAGAGAAGTTGAGCCATGTCCTAAATCAAGGGTGTCAAACTCAAGACCCAGGGGCCTGATCCGGCCTGTGGGGTGCTTAAATCTGGCCTGTGGATCTGCCATGGAAACAGCAAAGGACCAGTCCGCAGTGCCTCTGCCAGTGAAAATGGAGCTTGGGAGGGCTCCATTTTATTTATTTATTTATTTATTTTGGTTTTCTTATATGCCGCCCAACTCCCGAAGGACTCAGGGCGGCGTACAACAGAAAGAAATACAAGAATAACCAACTATAAATATTAATTAAAATCAAATATAAAAATTAAAAACACAATATTAAAACCATCCAAAAACCATACAACAACAATACATACTTGGGGGTGAGCTCAGGTGGAATTAGGCTCTACCCCCAGCCTGCAGGAAAAGCCATGTCTTAACGGCTTTTCGGAAGGCCAGCAGGGTGGGGATAGTTCGGGTCTCTGGGGGGAGTTGGTTCCAGAGCACGGGGCCTGCCACAGAGAAGGCTCTCCCCCTAGGGCCCGCCAGCCGGCATTGCTTGGCCGACAGGACCTGGAGGACTCTGTGGGCCCTAACCGGTCGAAGGGAAGTGTGAGGCAGAATGGGGTCCCGGAGATCACCTGGTTAGAGGGTTGCAGGAACCTATCGCAGCCAAAAACAGAGCTCGGGAGCTCGTTTTTGCTGGCAGAGTGCTTGGGCCACCACAGGTGCCCCCGACATGAGTGACATTGAGCTAGCCCTGCCCACCCTGGCCACACCCACTCCAGCCACACAAGGTCAAACACAACCCTGCGAGGGCGGTCGCCTGTCTCCCACCAGTCAGGTTTATTGATTTATATGTCTTGGTAGCGTAAAATAGTGCTCAGAATAGATTTATGTTTCATTTTCTTTTTATATCTCCCTGACCAAGGGTAACACCCTCTGTTTCAGTTCTCTCTCTCCTTAGAGGCTTTATTTTACTGTTACAATATCTCTATGCTCTGCAGAATTGCTTAAGATATGCTTTATGTGAGAAATAGAAAGTCTTTGAGACGTTTCTTGAACAAACAAGAAAACAGTTTATTTAAATACAAACTTCTCAGTAAATGTCAAGTAAATTTCTTTCAGCCACAATCAGCTATTCAATTCTTTTACACCTCTTCTTCTCCTCAGAGACTTTCCTAGCTTTCCTGACTAAATCTAAGAAAACCCAGTTCTTCTTTGGATTAAGGCCTATAGATTAGAGCACGTTTCACCGTTTATCTCTATCTACAAATAACACAATATATCAATCAATAAAGTCCCCTGACCCTGGCACCTGCTTCCCACAGAACTGCCTAGAGCCTATTTTCTGTCCTGTTAACTTCCTTCTTGGACAGTTAAACTCAGGCAGAGAATCACTATAAACCTTCCCTCTTGGAAGTTACCACAAACAGAGCTCTCCTCAGCTCTTCCACCTAGGCCTTTTATAGTTCCTGGCCCTGCTATCTATGATCTGATTGGCTGGCTCCTTATGATGTAATCTATCCCTCCTCCCTTCTGGAGAACTGGGATAAACACCTCCCCCTTTCCACTTACCATACATTTAAAAGCTGTTAGGCTCCATACTTACTTGTGTATACAATCCCTTTTAACCACACTTTAACTTTATACAACAACTTAACTCTTTTATATTCAGTACCTGTATGTGGACACCACAAACCCTGATGCAGCCCTCAATGAAATCGAGTTTGACACCCCTGTCCTCAGGAGCGGGTTCCTAATTTTTTTACTACCACTCTGTGGACGTGGCTTATTTTGTGGGTGTGGCTTGCCAGCCATGTGACCGGGTGGGCGTGGGCCTCGGGAGCTTGGCAGCGGCCAGAGAAGTGGGGGGGCATTGCCCACCCGCAACGCAGCCCCCCGCAGCGGGAGCAGCAAGACCATGGCAGCGGTTCTTCTAGGAGGCTCCATCCAGCCTGAATGCTTCTTCCCATTTGATGATCCTAGGCTCCTGCCACCTGTTCCCCCCCCACCTCAGCAGCTCGAGAAGCCTTGAACGTGTGAAAATGCCTGGGATCATCACCGTGCGTTTGTGGCTTCTCGGACTGCTGAAGGGAGGGGAATGGAAATAGCTCCTGCCTGTTCTTTCAGTGTCTCACGTGCTCCCTCAGCCATCCTCCCCTGCTTGAACTCACTGTGGGGTAGGAAGGCAGCACATGTGCAGTGCCAGAAGCTCGGCTTCTGGGCATGCGCAGAAGAAAATTTAAAAAAAATTAAATTTTTTTTAAAAAATGGCGGTGCCCAGGCACCAGCAACCGACCGCACCAGTACTGTGACATCACCAGCGGGCCACTACCGGTGCTATAGAGTGGACCTCACCGGTAGGAACCCACCACTGCCTGTCCTAAATGCTACAGTCCATGTACTCATGAGAAATCTAACACAACCCCAGATACTACCTGACCTATTTATTTAGGTATTAGATTTTTAAAAATCCCATCTTTATTACTTAATAAATAACTCAAAGCAGTAAAACATACCTAATCTTCTTTTTTCCTCTTCCTATTTTCCCTACAACAACAATCCTGTGAGGTGGGAGGGCTGAGAGAGAGGGACTGGCCCAAAGTAACCTTGCCAACTTTCTTGATTAGGGTGGAACTGGATCTCAGTGTCTCCTTATGATTGGCCCAAAGTCATCCAACTGGCTTTCATGCCTAAGATGGGACTAGAACTCAGAGTCTCCTCATGATTGTGTCAAAGTCATCCAACTGGCTTTCATGCCTAAAGTGGGACTAGAACTCAGTGTCTCCTCATGATTGGCTCAAACTGGCTCTCATGCCTAAGGTGGGACTAGAACTCAGTGTCTCCTCATGATTGGCTCAAAGTCACCTTGCCGGCTTTCATGCCTAAGGTGGGACTAGAACTCAGTGTCTACTCATGATTGGCTCAAAGTCATCCAACTGGCTTTCATGCCTAAAGTTGGACTAGAACTTACCATCTCCTGGTTTCGAGGCCACCATCTTGTTTCTTCTCTATCTAGGAGCTATCTCTTAAAATTAGCCTGGTTTTATTTATTTCTCTTTTCTTTTAATAAATCCAAAAAATGCTGTTTATGTTCTCCAAACAACAGAGTCCATGATTCACCTACAGAAGATAATCTATTCTATACTGATTTGAATACTTGAGATCTTACATTACAGATGTGCTGGCTGGTGAAAAATTAATAAGTTCTTGTTTAAAAGCAAGGCTTTACATGTATTTAGTCAATTTATATTGATGACCACCTCAACAAATATCACTGGGTGGTAACAATATTAAAAAGGTTAGTGTATCTATCTGGTGTTTCAATGTATTATTATTTTTGTATGATTTTATAATCTGACTCAGGAATCCTGTTTGAAAGGCAGATTATAAATGTCAGAAACCTGTAGACTCTCAATTGCCATTTTGGTAGGTTTAAAATTCACTTTGTCATAAGTTAGCATGTTCTGTTTCCTTTCATCACTGTGTGTTATTTCTGAAATGGCAGATAGATGAGAAATAAAGTGAAGACAACATTAAAAAAGCTTGCTGAGATATAAGCTTCCAAAAATATAGAGGCCAGAAGTGTTGATTACAGTAGTGCTATTCTTTAGCTAAATGGAAAACAAAATGTCAGGTGAGAAAATAAAACACCATTTTCCCATGCTTAACTCTTTCCCATGTTTCTATTAACACCGAGCAATAGATAACTTTGCTCGATCAAGCGAAAATAGGTTGATGGGTACCCTGATGATTAAGATGGTAAAATAAGCCATATTCAGCCAAATACTAAAAGAAGGCAGGCACAAAGCTAATAACAGAGCAGGCATGGAGGAACAGATTAAACAGAAGACCAAGTCAAAATCTTGAGCAGGCAGTGAAGCGCCATTAGGGAAAGACAGAAGCCCTATACATCTCCGGTTTAATCAATCGGGTAACTGATTCATCAGTTCATAAAAGGACAGTTAATCAACTGAATTAATTAACTGGTTAATCAGTTAAAACTGGACAATTCATCAACGGGGGATGAACAATTAATTTGCCTTTCTAACAGCTGCTTTTTATAGGATGGAAAGGAACTGGAGTCTAAACAAGGATTTGCATATGCCTAATGTTGCAGCATTCGGCATATGAAGGCTGTGATTCCTAGCAGATTAGTGAGCAGGAAAAAGGGTGAGAGAGGTCACAGTTTTGCACAGACATGACGAGATGCTCTATTTTGTTGTTGTTGTTGTTGTTGTTTAGTTCACAAACTTGTGTCTTTGATTCACAGGTAGGACAAAGACTGAAACGACTATTTGTGCTTAAATCTCAGCTTTCAACTGTTGTGAGAAGACTGGGCCAGGACACCCACTGGATTGCCTTCTGTTCTGACAAGCAGCCACCAATTTAAACATAAAAATCAGGGTGGTGCTCAGATTCTTTGGTTAGCCGATGTTTTGTCTGAAGCGAAAGGACTGAGAGTGGCCTTGATCCTCAGGAATTCATATTGGCTGGATTTGTGGAATATTTGTGGAGAACACCAGCATTCTTCATATCAAGGACACATTTTCTTCCTGAATGTCTCAACCCTTTTCCTGAAAGTCAGCTCCTTGTTGTCTGGCCTGCTATCCTGAACACTTTTAGTTGCTGCAGATGTAATGGGAAAAGCTCAACAAAGTACAGGTTTGCAAAAGAGTTGCCTTTAGAGAAATATGGCAAACACCTTTTCATACCCGACCTATGATCAGCTGTCAAATGTCCTGGACTGTGAGGAAAGTATTGGCTTATCTAATTAATGCAACAGCCCCTAAAAGGGTAGGATAAATTTGCAGCCACTGTTCTTAAGACATTTTCCTCTCTGGCATACACTCCAGAAGCCTTCTGATTATGGTTGCCTAATTTTATGTTATTCTGACTGGCTTGATAATGCATTAAACTGAGACCTCTGATTTTATTTCTTTCTAGATTGCTTTCAACACTAAGAGTAATAATACTCATAATTGGAACTGTTTACATCCTGCAATGATACTTTAACACCATCAACAAACACATCTGCCATTCCCAGGTCCTTGGGAAGGTCTCGATAGGCGGATGAAAATACCAAATCCAGTCTAAACACCTGACTGACTGTGTGATGGACATAATAAAAAATGTAAAAAATAGTCTAGAAGAGAAAGAACAGGAGAAAAAAATATCACTTAATATAAAGATCTGCAAGTAGAAGTAGAATGACTATTGCCAAAGATAGTACCAAGAGTAATAGATGCCTTGGGTGCAATCACAGAACAACTGGGACATCACTTGAACACCATTGTCATTGACAAAACCACTGGATTTGGAGCCAAGATTCTTATTCATGTGCACACACAAACACACGCTTTGTGTGTAAAGGCTGGGAGGATCAGTTCAGAAGGAAATGGCAAAATTTGACCAACTTTGGAGGAAATCTGCATATATCTTTTGATGAACACTAGAACCTTTCTTATATTACAGGAGTGTTTCTCAACCTTGGCAACTTTAAAGATGTGTTGACTTCAACTCCCAGAATTCCTTCCCCACCAGCATGGAGTAATAATCTCTTTTAGAAGAAAGACTCAAGCCAGAAGCAGATATCTTCATGGAGGCAGGGGTTTCATAGTCCTTTATTCACATAGATGACTGGCATCTAAAGTATGGCTTTGATATCAGCAGTGAATCAAGGTAATTCTTCGGCACTCTGCCTTATTCATCTACCATTTGCTACCTTTCACCTGTGTAAAAGTCTTCTTTTCCCTATAATTGTAATGATTGCAATTTAGCATCTCATTTGTGATTCCAGTTTGAAAGTGCTTTCCAGGCAAGAATTTCACTTAACTGAAGACAGTTTTTGTCTATTAGCTTGCTGTAATTTAATTATTCAACTTTACCCTTAATTTGAACTCTTTACCTCCCCCAAACATCTAAGCAATGACACCATGACTCTAGTTTTAGAGCTGGTGTGCTACCCACGTGGACAGTAGGCACCTAAATCAGTGGTGTAATTCAATTTTTTTACTACCAGTTCTGTGGGCGTGGCTTGGTGAGCATGGTGTGGCTTGGTGAGTGTGGCAGGGGAAGGATACTGCAAAATCCCCATTCCCTCCCTACTCCTGGGGGAAGGATATTGGCAAATTCCAGAGGTGGTATTTGCCAGTTCTCTGAACTACTCAAAATTCCCGCTACTGGTTCTCCAAACTACTCAAAATTTCCGCTACCGACTCTCCAGAACCTGTCAGAACCTTCTGGATTTCACCCCTGACCTAAATGTTTATTCGATGGCTGTGCAGATCCTGCAGTTCCTTCTCTTCTTGGACACTTGGCCAGAAGCATCACCCAACCACATCCTTTCTGACATGTTGGAAGTGGATGGTGACATAAAATAGGAGAATGCATGTGTGGGAGTGGGGTGGGATATAATCTCTGGAAGAGGGACAAGCCAAGAGATTATTGGATTGCCTCTACTTTACACTCTCTGTACCAGAGGTGGGTTGCTTCCGGTTTAGACCGGTTCTTTAGAACCGGTAGCGGGAATTCCCCCCCACTTGCCGAACTGGGAGCGATCGCTGGTTGGCCACGCCCCTGAACTGGCTCTCTTGGTGACGCCAAAGGCCCCGCCATCCTGTTTTTGGCTTCTGCGCATGCACAGAAGCTGTTTTTTTGCTTCTGTGCATGTGCAGAAGCTTGGTTTTTGGCACTGCACCCACGCGGCATGGAAGGAAGCGAAGCGGCAGCAAGATAAGTTGGAACCCATCTCTGCTCTGTACCTGTTGCCTGTGACAGCTGCTTCGGTTAACAGCAGAGTTAGCCCTCCTGAAATAATTTACCAGCAAAAGAAATGCTATGCTTAATGCTATTCAGCTTTATAGAGTCCAGGCTGCTAGAGTATAATTTTGCTTCAAAAACTTATTTGGCTATGCAAATAGCCACCTTGTAAAAAAAAAAATCCTGCTTAGTATCTTATTTTACAGGGACACAATTTTTACCCACTAGGCTGTTTCTTCTTACATGTGTAATCCCACTCAATTAGAGATCATGTGGTGTGCATATATATGACAATATTATTGGAAGTCTGGTGAAAGGAACAATCGGCAAACAAATTTGGTTATGTGTTTTACAGAAGTCGTTGAGGACACAAGAGCAACCAAGAATGAGAGAAAGTTATGGCAATTTCAAGTAATAAATGAAATTTGCAACGAATGTCAAAAGCAAGTGCTGTGGAAGCTTTTCTTTCTTTCTTTCTTTCTTTCTTTCTTTCTTTCTTTCTTTCTTTCTTTCTTTCTTTCTTTCTCTCTCTCTCTCTCTCTCTCTCTCTCTCTCTCTCCCTCCCCCTTTCTTTCTTTCTTTCTTTCTTTCTTTCTTTCTTTCTTTCTTTCTCTCTCTCTCTCTCTCTCTCTCTCTCTCTCTCCCTCCCTCCCTCCCTCCCTCCCTCCCTCTTTTCCTTCTCTCTCTCTCTCTCTCCCTCTCTCTCTCTCTCTCTCTCTCTCACACACACACACACACACACACACACACAAAATGAACATGGTTTTGCATCCATTAAAAAATAAATGCCAAGTAAAGGATGAGCAAACTTTTATTCATTTCTGATGCTCTTTATATTCTTGGATTTCTTTTGATAAAATTGGAATGTGTTAAAAAAAAACCACGCTCTGCATTCTAGGGATACTTGTTCTCTTCCTCCCATAATTTCTGCACCATTCCTCTTTCGCTTTGCTATCTGCCTTTGTGTGTGTATGTGTGTGTGTGTGTGTGAAGATACATATTTTCCTCACCCCCCCTCTTTCCTGCAGCGACATTGCTATCTAAAATATCAAAACATTATATTCCCATCTCTGCTCTTCTGCCACAAAGCCACTTCCTCAGGAAGTTTGAAATGGATATTAATATTTAACTTCTAACTTTTGAGATCTTTCATGGCCTCTGCCTGACTTAATTAGCTGACATTTACGGTAGGTCCCAATATTGTGCTGCAGCAGCAATGGAGTGTTAAGTGCCAGTTTATTAGCATTCCCGCTGTAGAGGAGCTAAAGCAGCTTCGAGGTTATTTTATGACATGTTCTTGAAGGCAGCCAAATTCATTTCTTGGTGCCATTACACTGATCCTTCTGTAAATATATTTAAAGGCACCAAGAAGCTCTTTGCATCCCCAGGACTTTCAAATAAGGTTGGTAGGTTACACCTTCTCCCTCTCTTTATATTTTTCTCAGTGCAAATCCTCATCAAATTACTTTCCTCAATGGCACTGTATTCATCTTTACTATAATACATAAAACAGGTTTCTTCAGGCATTCTGAAGCCTTCCAAAACATTGCTGCATCCCAGGAAATTAGGGGATTTTAGTCCTTCATCTCTGCAATCTTGCATTAGATAAGATGATTTTGTCGAAACCTTCCAGAAACGGTCCTGTGGGATATATTTCAGCTTGGATTGTTTTGAAGGTAGACCTGTAAGAGGACTATGACTTGCTGGATACAAAAGCTTTGTATTCCAGTGGAAAAATCAAAGGCTCATGTTGGCTTTTCAATTCAGCTAGAATAGATATTCTGGTTGGATTATTGCCATTTCTCTTCCAGTTTGATCCATCCAAAACTTTCCATGACAACAAAGTCTGGGAAATTAAAGAAGAAGGAAGGAAGGGAGGGAGGAAGGGAGGGAGGGAGGGAGGAAGGAAGGGAGGAAGGGAGGGAGGGAGGAAGGGAGGGGGAGGGGAGGGAGGGAGGGGGAGGGGAGGGAGGGAGAGAAAGAGAGGGGGAGGGAGAGAGAGGGGAGAGAGAGAGAGAGGGAGGGAGGGAGAGGGAGAGGGAGAGAGAAAATTCCATTCTCCATTCTTCTATTTGCCTTGCTGATACCAAGAACAGCTTAGCTCAAACAGGTAGGGTTGTTAGAGCTTTTTAAAACATTATATATTGACTTTCATCCTCTCTCATCTGCATCTTAAATACCTACATATACCCCTGTCCTGTATTAAAGACATGTCAATAGGTAGACCCCATTATGCAAGTACAAAAGCTTTAAGGCTAAGGTTAAGATGTTGAGCAAAATTCCCAATCTGGACAATCTCATCCATACGGTTTTGAGGATCAGACTTGGAGATTGACAGTGTAATTCTTTGCAGGTTTGTTTTGATCTAAATCCCTTTGTGGGTTTTCTCCCTTCAAAGAATTTAATATGTAACTCATTTAGTTTGGTGATTGAATTCACCTATTCACCTATTTTCTAGGTTTGTACACTGAATTAATCAGTTTTCTAAATTAGTTAGTCACCTCCCAAACCTTTTCCTTCATTATCTAAAGCTGCTTATCTAAAAGTCTTATAAACTTTGAGGACTAGTTGTCCTTCAGCACCATTGTCACTCTGAATGCTTGCTGAATCAATGGTCATAACTTGAGGACTGCCTGTATTACAAAAACAATATCACTGAATAATCGTCATGTTGTTTCAACAAATTACAATTGGTAATATCATCAATGTTTGTCTTAATGGGAATCCTTTTGGCTAATTTTGAATATATTTTAGTTCATATAGCCATCTCTCAGTCAATTTAAATGTCCCTATGTGTGTTGTTTGTTTGTTTGTTTGTTTATTAATTGATTGATTGATTGATTGATTGATTGATTGCATTTGTATGCCGCCCACTCCACAGAGACTCTGGGCGTTATCTAAAGAAAAACCACTTTTATGCAATTTTAGGTAATTTTGGAAAGTAGTAGTCTAACAACATTCCCCCTAAGCCTGTCTGATCTAATACTAATCAAACATAGCACATTGAGTGAATGCATCTACTAAGTTTTTATCTGACCTGGCTAGGCGAATTGTGTGAACACAGCCATCGCATTATTTAGTTTTAGTTTACTTTATTGTTATTGCACCTCGCACAACAAAATTAAATGCCATCTTCTGTGTGCATTATACATAAGAAATAAAACAAAAATACACATCCTTCACATTCCATACAATTGAATTGGAAACCCCCCTAGTATTGCATTAATATTGCACTATACAGTAGAATTCAACATAGTTACTGCTCTGGGATAGAAGCTGTTTTTTCAGCCTATTTGTCCTTGTTTTTATTGTCCTGTACCGTCTGCCAGATGATAATAGTTCAAAAAAAAAGGGTGCCCAGGATGAGATGGATCTTTAAGAATGTTTTGAACTTTCTTAAGGCAGCGGAGCTATAAAGCTCTTCCAAAGAGGGGAGAGAGCAAGCAATGATCTTCTGGGCAATTAAGAGGTTGGAACAAATTCATTTTGTCCAAAAATGCATGCAGATATTTCAGGGTGTTCTAGACATTTTTACTTGCAGGTAGTTCTCAACTTACAATCATTTGTTTAGTGACTATTTGAAGTTACAGCACTGAAAAAAAATCGTATGACTGTTTTTACACTTACAATCATTGCAACATCCCTGTGGTCACATAATCAAAATTCCAGGTTTGGCAACCGGCTCATATTTATGATGGCTGCAATGTCCCCGGGATCATGTGGTCACTTTTTGCAACCTTCTGATAAGCAAAGTCAATGAAGAAGTCAGATTCACTTTACAACCTTGTTACTAACTAAACACCTGCAGTGATTCACTTAACAACTGTGGCAGGAAATGTTGTAAATTGGAGTAAAACTCACTTAACTGTCTCAGTTAGCAACAGAAACATTGGGCTCAATTGTCGTCATAAGCCAAGGACTACTTGTATTGCCCTTTGAAGATTTACCATAATGTAAGTATGTATGGGACGCAGTGGTGGGTTCTGAATTTGTTTGCCACCAGTTCTGCATGCGCAGAAGCATCCCGGGCGAGTGGGCGGAGCCTCCTGCCGCTACCGCTTCTAAGAACTGGTCTGAATCGGGAGCAGCCCACCGCTGATGGGACTGCTACTCAGTTGCGGGCTCTTAGTTTCCCTTGTGTAGAATTTTTCTTGTTAGAGAAGTTGCTTTGTCTTTATCCCAACTGTCAATGCAGGCCAGTTGAGCTAATTCTGTAGCACAAGCCAACAAATTCTTGCAAAGCTGTTAGAAGCCCACATATGATACCCAACAACTGAATATCTTTAATTCTAATTATCTAGTTAAACTACCATAACAAAAACATGCTGTATGTGGTTGTGTTCGGGATAATTACAGAATATTTCACACAGAAGTGTGATTAATAGTATCTCATTACATTTCGATGCGGCTTCCCTAGTTTGTGATGAATTGAAATGTATGTTGGATGTCTCCTCTACAAGTTAATATTCTCACCATCAGCTTTGGACTTGTGTCTCTAAGATGCAAAAGTACAGCAGGACTGTTCTGAGACTCTGAGTGATTATGAGTGTTTGTGTGTGTGTGTGTGTGTGTGTGTGCGCGCGCGCGCGCATGTATGAGAGTGACACGAAGTGTGTACTCACCAGGAGACAAATGAGTAGAAAAATATGATTTGTTTTTGAAGAATATGGTTTGTAGGCTTATCTTAGTAAATAAAGTATTGATTTTCCCATTGGAGACTGTTTGTTCAATTTCACTATTTATCCCTCAGTTATCTAGAGAGAGTAGTGGCAGCTCATTCAGGCTTGCTTCCACTTTGTTGAACTTCAGGAAAACCATTAAAGTCTGAATTTTAAAGGGGGAGTTGAACCAGTGGTGGGATTCAATTTTTTTTTACTACCGGTTCTGTGGGCGTGTCTTGGTGGGCATGGTGTGTCTTGTGGGCGTGGCTTGGTGGGCGTGGCAGGGGAAGATTACTGCAAAATCCCCATTTCCTCCCGATCAGCTGGGACTCGGGAGGCAGAGAATAGATGGGGGCGGGGCCAGTCAGAGGTGGTATTTACCGGTTCTCCGATGTCACGATGTGAATTATTGCCAGTTGTGCAACTCTACAAGGTTTCTTGTATTTATGATCAAGCAGACATGTGATATGTTTTACTACGCATGCGTGCATTCCAGGAGTTTTTGTCAACTCCCACTTCTTCTTCCTCTTCCCTTCTCTTCTCCATTTCTGCCGAAGGCAGACGTGAATTCATTAGCTGAAAAGATGTAGCTTATTAAAGGTTTTTTTATTACTTTTGTACTGAAATAAATATTTTGTTAATTAGATTTGAATCTCTGTTTTATTTTCTAAGTATTTGAATTCCAAGTAAAAGAACCAATGTCGCCTCTACGGGGGAATGCTCCCCTTAACATCCGAACTATTCAAAATTTCCGCTACCGGTTCTCCAGAACTGGTCAGAACCTGCTGAATCCCACCTCTGAGTTGAACTGATATGAACAGAAAGCCCGCTTTAAGAGTCATGTTCTGATATTTACCTGCTTCCTAGATGCCGAAACGTTCTGTAATTTCAATTGTAGATAGTTGAGGTAGTCCACAACTTACAACCATTTGTTAAGTGACCATTTGAAGTTGCCACGGCATTAAAGAGACTTATGTCTGTTTTTCACACTTACAACCGTGGTCCCATGATCAAAATTTGGATGCTTGGCAACTGGGATGTATTTATGACGATTGCAGTGTTTTGGGGTGATGTGATGACTTTTTGTGACCTTCTGACAAGTAAAGTCAATGGGGAAGCCAGATTCACTCAACAGCCGCATTACTAATGTAACAATTACAGTGATTCATTTAACAACTGTGGCAAGAAAGGTCACAAAATGGGGCAATACTCAATAACGGTCTTGTTTAGCAATAGAAATTTTGGGCTCAGTTGTAGTCATAACTCGAAGACTGCTTACAGTTAAGAATTATTTGTTTTTGTTTTTTTCTTTTTAACCTCCTTACTTAAAGTGAAGAATAGAAATCATTCAGGGCTGAGGTGGGTTTCAGCAGGTTCTCCAGCAGGTTCTGGAGAACCGGTAGCGGAAATTTTGAGTAGTTCCGAGAACCAGTAAATACCACCTCTGACTGACCCCGCCCCCATCTATTCTCTGCCTCCCGAGTCCCAGCTGATCAGGAGGGGATGGAGATTTTGCAGTATCCTTTTCCTGCCACACCCACCAAGCCATGCCCACCAAGCCACACCACGGCCCAAGCCACGCCCACAGAACCGGCAGTAAAAAAAATTTGAATCCCATCACTGATTCAGGGTTTTTACTGACTGGAGTACAATTTAAGTTCTAACAGGTAAAGCAAGCAAGCAAATAAATACAGAAATATTCGAATGAAACAGGATAATTCCCTTTAAATATAATACCCATCACACACAGCAACCTGAGCTCCTTATCTGGCAGACTTTAGAATAGAATGAGTTGGAATAAGTCCTCTAGTCCAGCCCCCTGCTGAAGCAGGAGAACTTATAACATTTCAGATAAGTGACTATCTAGACTCTTCTTAAAAACCTCCAGTGATGGAGCAGCCACGATTTCTGGAGGCAAGCTGTTCCACTGGTTAATTACCTTGTTAGGAAGTTTCTCCTTCTCTGTTTGATTAGTTTCTAACCATTGTTTCTTGTCCTACCCTCTGGTACTTTGGAAAATAAGTTGACCCCCTCCTCTTTGTGGAAGTCCCTCAAATACTGGAATACTGCTATCATGTCACCCCTAATTCTTCTTTTCTTTAGACTAGCCAAACCCAAATCCTGCAGCCGTTCTTCATATGTTTTAGTCTCCAGGCCTTTGATCATCTTAGTTGCTCTTCTCTGAACTTTTTCCAAAGTCTCAACACCTTTTTTGTAGTATGGTGACCAAAATTGATTGCAGTATTCCAGGTGAGGTCTTACTAAGGTTGTATAAAGTGGTCCTAATACTTTACATGATCTTGATTCTATGCCTCTGTTTATACAACCCAGGATTGTATTAGCTTTTTTGGTTGCTGCTGCACACTGCTGGCTCATATTCAAGCTATCATCCATTAAGACTCCAAGGTCCCTCTCACAGTTCCTGTTTTTGATCCAGGTCTCGCCACTAGATGAGGGAGATGAAATCAACTGTTAAAAAGTAGGTAATTTCAACTCCATTGTCCTATTCCAAGGAAAAATAATTACCATGTGGTGAGATGGGCAGCTAATACATTTTTACAAATAAATAAATTAAAAAAAACAAAACAAAAAACCCTTGATACCTCATTTCCTTGAATTCAGCAGATTAATGCTCCTTTCTTACAGAATCTCTGGTTACCTGTCATAAATTTTTAAAATTGCATTCTTCATTTTTATCTTTTTACAGTTGGTAGATGATTTTGCTACAAGAACACCTTTCCTGTCTTTTATTTTTAAGGAGCTTTTTTAAAAAGAAAAATAACAATTTTTTTTAATAGCAATAGCACTTTACTTATATACCGCTTCATAGTGCTTTACAGCCCTCTCTAAGCGGTTTACAGAGTTCAGCATATTGCCCCCAACAATCTGGGTCCTCATTTTACCCACCTCGGAAGGATGGAAGGCTGAGTCAACCTTGAGCCTGGTGAGATTTGAACAGCTGAACTGCTGAACTAGCAGTCAGCCTGCAGTGGCTGCATTTAACCACTGCACCACTTCAGCTCAGCATTCAGTCCAACTCAGTATTTGTCACAAATACAATGGATTACTCTTGTGTCACCTGAATCGTGAGCTGGGTTGCAAATACATTTGATAAATAAATAAACAAAAATAAAAATGACTAATTAAGAAGAACTGGTTCACCAAATGATTACTTATTGTGATACTGAGCACCCTGTAGATATCAATTCAGGTTATATTTGCAAGAAAATTTTATTGATTTCAGCAGAAAATATATTGAAGTAAATATCATCCTTGATTTACACTCCTTTGCTTAGTTACTGTTCAAAGTTACAACAGTACTGAAAAAAAAGGCTTATGACCACTCCTCGCACTTATGACTGTCTCAACATGCCCATGGTCACATGATGAAAATTCAGTTGTTTGTCAACTGGCATGTATTTCTAGCGGTTACAGTGTCTTTGTGTGTGTGTGTGTGTGTGTATGTGTGTGTGTGTGTGTGTGTGTGTGTGTGTGTGTGTGTGTGTGTGACATGTTCGCCATTTGCAAATTTCCCAACCAGAATCTGACTAGCAAAGGCAATGGGAAGAATCCAGATTTGCTTAACCACTATTTAATTCACTTAATAACTTCAGTGATTTGCTTAACTACAGTGGCAAAAATGTCATAAAATTGGGTGCAACTCACTTAGTGACCAACTTCCTTACCAACTGAAATTCTGGTCCCAATTGCGGTCGTATCTCAAGGACTACCTGAAAGTGCACTTATAGGCCAGATCTCTTAGCTTCCAAGCTGGGTGAGGTCAGCCAGAATGCTGCCACTTATGCGTTATTCGTTCCAGTATTTAATATAATTATTATCTAAACAAACACTAACACCAAAGAAACATAGCTTTTTATTGCAATGTCTGAGGTGCCCTTGTCAGGCATTTCCAGGGGTGTCATAAAAAATGTCAAAATGGCAGCCATGATGATGCAATCGAAGCTCCGGCTTTTTATGTGTGGTGGAGATCAAAGAAATGATGCGTGTGACGGCCATCTTGGCTTTCTCCCTCTGGGGATTTCTGTCATTTTCAGATTCGTGTTCCTCCACCAAGGAAAATGCAATGTGGCAGAAGAATAATATTGCCTGTTAACTTTTTCTTTATTAATCACAAGGAAATTAGTACAGTAGTTTCTCATCTTCTCATCTTTCCTACTATCTTCTCCTATTGGTTTCAATTGTTGATTAATTATTATAACTATGATTTATGATCTATGACCTATTACTTGCTGTTTATATGTACACTGAGAGCTTATGCACCAGAGACAAATTCCTTGTGTGTCCAATCATACTTGGCCAATAAAGAATTCTATTCTGTTTTGTTCTGTTCTTTCTGTTCTGTTCAACACCGCCAGCTGCAGACTTATTCTGGATACGGTTTACATTCTTTCCAAAAGCTATAAGTACAGGTAGTCCTCAACTTACAAACATTAATTTAGTGACTGCTCAAAGCCACAACAGCGCTGCAATAAGGGAGTTATGACTGGTCCTCATCACAGCAACCCCACAATCACGTGAACAAAATTTGGCGCTTGGCAACCAACATATATTTATGGCAATTGTAGCATCGTGGCTGGGGTCTCTGATTGCCATCTGTGATGTTCCCAGCCAGCTTTCGACAAGCAAAGTCAATGTGAAAAGCTGTATTTGCTTAACAACCATATGATTTACGGTACTTAACAACGGCAATAATTTGCTTAACTGTGGCAAAAAAAAAGATCTTAAAATTGTGCACGATTCACTTAGCTAGCAGATTCTGGACTGCAAAATCCAGACGACAACCAGATGGCAGCAGAGAGTTAGGGCTTGCTGTACCTGCTAATGGTTATCTTGATTTTCCAGCCCAGATTTGATAGCTCTGGATAAGGGATTTTATTGAAATGCAATAAGCTATAAATGCAATAAGCTAATACTACAACATATAAGTATTAGGGATCCATTTTCCAGCAAGATTGGTCCAAAATGTCTGGACTATTCAAATCTTGCCAAGCTACAGGCAAACAACTTTAAGATATGAACACATTAAAGTCCTAAGATTTGTAGCTGCAGCCCAACCTTCTTACCCATGGGCGAACCAGACTGTAAATGGGTACATTAAGGAGCATCCTATTCAATTCTCAATATAACATGGGTCAAAGCTGAGTCAGAACTACTTTTATTGAACTTCTGATTTGCCAATGAATCTGTGTAATCATTTATAAGGCTTGATGAAAGTCATATGGTGCTGCTCGAAGAGAACAATAAAAATGATCTGAGACAACTCCCAATTTACCTCCTACTCCAGTGTTTCTGCATCTTGGCATTCTAAAGATATGTGGACTTCAACTCCCGGAATTTCCCAGCCAGCATTGAGAGTGGAAGTCCACATATCTTGAAGTTGCCATGGTTGAGAAAAATCTATTCCAATCAAAGCTGCATGGAGATATCACGACAGGCTTAATTTCAAGGCAACATGAACATCTGGTGATGCCACAATAAAGCAAACCCAGGGTTAGATTTTCATTAACAGCTGGCATGCACAAACTCCACCATCTATACCAGTGATGGCGAACCTATGGCACGGGTGCCACAGGTGGCACGCAGAGCCATATCTGTCAGCACGCAAGCCGTTGCCCTAGCTCAGCTCCAGTGCGCATGTGCATGCCCACCAGCTGATTTTTGGCTCGCGTGGAGGCTCTGGGAGAGCGATTTCGGCCTCCGGAGGGCCTCCGGGGTGGCGGGGGGAGCATTTTCACCCTCCCCAAGTTCCAAGAAAGCCTCTGGAGCCTGGGGACGGCAAAAAATGGGCCTACTGGTCCCACTGGAAGTCGGGAAATGGGCGTGTGGGGGGTCACGCATGTATGCGCAGGGGGGTGGGGCAAGTGGAGGGCTTTGAATTATGGGTGTGGGCACACACACACATGTGATAGCGCATGCGCGCACTATTTCGGCACCCGAGGAAAAAAAGGTTCGCCATCACTGATCTATACAACGCAAAACGGAGCACTGAAGTGCTAAACGGAAGGTTGTGGTTCATAGTCACACAAATAGTTTTATAGATAGTCTTCAACCTACGGTCACAATTAAGCCCAAAATTGCCATTGCTAAGCGACACAGTTGTTAAGTGAGTTTTGCTTCATTTTACAACCTTTTTGCCATAGTTGTTAAGCGAATCACTGCAATTATTAAGTGAAACATGCATTTGTTAAACAAACCTGGCTTCCCCCAATGTCTGCTTGTTTGAATCTGGTTGGGAAGATCACAAATGATGATCACATTACACCAGGACAGTGCAACTGTCATAAGTACATGCCAGTTGCCAAGCACTCAAAATTTTGATCACATGATCATACGGATGCTGCAATAGTCATAATTGTGAAAACTGATCATTAGACACTTTTGTCAGTGCTGTTGTAACTTCCAACGGTACCTAAACAAATGGTTGTAAGTTGAGGATTTGATTTACAGAAGGCAGTAAACATACACACCAGACACATACCGGTATGGTTAGAATGGCCAGAAAAGGGGGAAAAGTGTTTCTAGCCGTTCAGATCAGCCTTTCCTATCTGACTGCCCATCATAGAAGTCTTCAGCTTCTAGACTTTCCAGCCAGCATGGATCTTACTATCTTAGCAACACAACAGAGTGGACATTTGGTTAGGATAAGCTACTTTAGAATAGAATAGATTATATCCTGTTTCCCCCAATATAAGACATCCCCTGATAATAAGCCCCATTGGACTTTTAAGTGCATGGCAATAAGGCCAAGAGCTTATTTCAGGGTTCAAAAAAAATATAAGACAGGGGAAATATATTTTCGGGGAAACACGGTAGAATAACGAAAGAAACCTTGGAGGTTTTAGATTTTAGATTTATTATTAGGCACTTTGTCTATAATAAATAAATAGGTAACAAATAAATAAATATATAAATATATAAATAGGTCTTCTAGTCCAACCCCCTGCTTAGGCAGGAAACCCTACACCACTTCAGACAATCTCTTCTTAAAAACATTGGAGAATTCACAACGTCTGGAGGCAACTTCTGTTCCACTAATTAATTGTTCCGTCAGGAAATTTCTCCTTAGTTCTAAGTTGCTTCTCTCCTTGATTAGTTTCCACCCGTTGCTTCTTGTCCTGCCTTCAGGTGCTTTGGAGAATAGCTTGGCTCCCTCTTCTTTGTGGCAACCCCTGAGATACTATCATGTCCCCCCTAGTCCTTCTTTTCACCAGACTAGATATACCCAGTTCCAGCAACCATTCTTTATGTGTTTTAGCCTCCAGTCCCCTTTATTGCTTCGATTTATGTGATCCTACATCCAAGGGCATCTCCCTAGAATGGGGGAATCAAATACTTCAAGAATGATAGCTGTTACCGGAAGACTGATGCTCCATCCTTTTAGGAAGTGATGTTCAAAATGAGAGAGGCTTTGACTGTAGTGGTCCAACTGCTCTCTTGACTGTTTTGACACCTCCCCCTCCCAATGCCCCTGCCTTCGTGGTATTTCCTAGGTTTTTTGTGATATGTACAATGTTGTTTACAGGGAAAAGGTGATTTAGGCGTTCCAGAAAGTACTTGCAGTTCTTGAATGAAAACAAGTGATAGGTTCAGAAGTTGATGGCTTTGGAACCATGGTGGCACAGTGGTTAGAATGCAGTATTGCAGGCTAACCCACTGCTCATTCCTGGAGTTCGTTTCTGACCGGCTCAAGGCTGACTCAGCCTTCCATCCTTCCGAGGTGGGTAAAATAAGGACCCAGATTGTTGGCGGCAATAGGCTGACTCTGTAAACCACTTAGAGAGGGCTGTAAAGCACTATGAAGCGGTATATAAGTCTAAATGCTATTGCTATTTACATGTTCTTATGGATTCAGGCCTGGATATCTCCAAGACCACCTTCTTATCCCAAAAGATCCAGGAGAAAAGACTTGCTAATGGTCTTCCCCAGAGGTGGGATTCAGCAGGTTCTGACCAGTTCTGGAGAACAGGTAGCAGAACTTTTCAGTAGTTTGGAGAACCGGTAAATACCACCTCTGACTGGCCCAGCCCCCATCTATTCTCTGCCTCCCGAGTCCCAGCTGATCGGGAGGAAATGGGGATTTTACAGTATCCTTCCCCTGGAGTGTGGTGGGGATGGAGATTTTACAGTATCCTTCACCTGCCATGCCCATCAAACCATGCCACGCCCACCAAGCCACGCCCACAGAACCGGTAGTAAAAAATTTTAATCCCACCACTCTTCCCCCAAAAGGAATTCCATCTGTGGGTACCCTATAGACAACTCTATAGGTAGAGTCCCCTTTTTGTGAAAAGGAGCTTTCATAAACCTGGAACACTGCCTCTGTAATGAGCTTTCACAGGACTATTGAAACATGGCTTATGGTGAGTAATGGATGACATTATTTGGCTTGCCTGTGGTGGATGGTTTTGGAGTTAAAATGGTTGGAAGTCTATGCTGTTTTAAATGTTTCCTTAATAATATACAGTATATTTCTGAAAGCTGCAGGAATAGAGTAGCATAGGTATTACACAAACACACTGACAAATATCTAGTGAGTGATTTGGGGTAACTTATTATTACACGAAAAATCAATAGTATTCCATGAAAACTGAAGTAAACAATTTGACACTTTCCATTAAATTTTCTATGTACTAAGTAAGGACCAGATTTCCAACCTTATTTTTCTAAATGAACACACTGAAAATCCTTTTTGTTTCCTCTTCATATTTCTGTGCTGTCTAAGCCTAAATTTCAAGTTAAAATTCAGATCCTGAAACAAATTGAAGTATTCATCTTTATTAATCAACAGAAGCAAAACCATATTTTGTAGTAAAAATGTATGGTTTTTAACAAAAAAAAGTCAACTCTTGAAGGAGACAATAGAAAGAAATTTAATGGGATAACAAATTAGAAAATATTGCCAATGCAAGTGTATTTATGTCTATATTTATATCAATATTGCAGTCCAAACAGATATATTCAGAAGAAAATCACACAGATTTGATTAGGATTAAACTATAAAGCCATTAATTCTGAATTCATTGAGCAATGAAGATCTTTGTTTGCATAGAAAATCACTTTCCCTGTTCATAAGTACATCCCACTAATTTAATATATCATATTTAAATATTAAAGCCATAAGAATTAGAGCTCATTGCTGTAAACATGCACTACCACATTAAAATGAAGTTGGTGGAACTGAGTTTTAAGTCCATGTATGTTATTTAAGGCAACAAAAATATTATCCAGACTTAAACATACTAGTTTTAAACTATCAATTGGGGGGGGGGGTTCCTATAGGGGGAACAGTGTATCATTCTTCATGTGAATAAGCCAAGGTAATGTAAAAATAATTTGTTCTTGGCCACAATACAGGTAGTCTGTGACTTACGATCATTTGTTTAAGGACTGAAGTTACAATGGAACTGAAAAAATGACTTACAGTATGGCCATTTTTCACACTTATGATCACTGCAGCATCCCTATAGTCATGTGATCTAAATTTAGATGCTTGGCCTCTGGCATGTACTTATGACGGTTGCAGAGTCCCAGGATCATGTGATCCCCTTTTGCAACCTTCTGACAAGCAAAGTCAATGAAGAAGTCAGGTTCACTTAACAACCATGTTACTAACTTAACAACTGCAGCAATTCATTGAACAACCGTGGCAGGAAAGGTCGTAAAATGGGGTAAAACTCACTTAACAGCTGTCTCACTTAGCAATGGAAATTTTGGGCTCAGTTGTGGCCATACGTCGAGGAATATCTGTACAAACGTCCTTACTTTTAACATTTTAACTGTCAAAACAAGTCCGCTAGGTTCCTAAGAATCTCACAGCCAGCCTAAATTTTGTAACTTTAAAAAATGTGTAACAGCTGCCATGGAAAGTTGATTCTATGGCATTGCCTTTTTCAAAATACAGATTGAAAGTTCATATTGTTCATATTTAAATAAATATCTTTTTTTTTTCATAACAGTGTGGAATCTTTCATGGGTGAGTCAAGAAGTCTGCGATATACAATGGAAATCACTCAGATATATTTTCCGATGGAAATAGTATAGCTGAGGATGTGTTTGAAATGTTAAACATACTGATGCATTAGTAAGAAATTACTACGAAGTGGGAAAAGGAATTGAAAGCCACAATCACTGAAATGAGGAAAACCTTTTTATTATACAGTGTAAGAAATAATAAACAATTCTATTCCTGAGTTAGTAATACCTTCCAATCAAACTATTAGACATGGTTTATTGGTGCCAGAGTCATTGTTTTCCTACCTGAGCTGCCTACTTACAAAAATTATTTTTTAAAAAAATGATAAGGCATAAGACGGTACCATATTAACTGATAGGATTGTCCAGTTAGATCAGCCAAGTAGGTCAATTATTTCATTTTCATTACCCATTCTCTTCCCAAATCCAGGAAGTAAAACCTGTTGATGACCCTTTGCTCCTAAGTAAAACCATTTTATATAAGGCACATCAATTTTTCTATGACAACTGGCCGTGGCCAACTCACCGTGGGATAAGAGTTACACTAATATGGAAAAAGCAATAGAATAATTAAAGAAAGGATGCCAAAGTAGGGACAAAATGAAATGTGAATGATAAAAATTATTTCCCCCCCAAAACTATTTTAACTAATTAAATTGAATTGTTGAGTTGTCCCACACAAGTTGAGTGAGTTGGTGAGTTGGCCATGGCGAATTGGCTGTGGAGAGTTGGCTGCCATGAGTTGCCCCATCCTAGTTTAGAAAACTGCCCTAGCATTGATCTAAAGCTACAGAGAATAAATCAACAGGTTTTGGAAAAGTACAACTCACATAGATTTGAAACGGCATTTTTACTCATAATTAACAGTTTCTCCTATGAAAAGTGCAGGGTTCTTGAGTACAACTGATCCAGTAGCTTTAAAAGACGAAGGTTTTCCCCCAACTAACTCAGTCCAATATCCGAAATAGACAAGATTAATAGGCATGTTAATTTATCAGTCTATATGAAGGTTTGTTATGAAGATTAATGGAAGATAGAGAACGTAGAATTATTTTAGTTTATATTCTTCATCCAGATGCTGAATAATAATAATAATAATAATAATAATAATAATAATAATAATAATAATAATAATAATAATAATAATAATAATAATAATAATAATAATAATAATAATAATAATAATAATAATAATTGTTGCCTTTCAGAGTTCACTGTGCATCTCAGCTTCTTGACAAAGACCTATCAAGAGAGGGCAAAATTAGACACCAATGGAAGATCAAACAATTAGATTATCTCACAATTACATGTTTATATTTAGGTTTCAGATACCCTTGATCATGATATTGCAATAGATTATTCACCATTGTTCAAAAATCATAAGTCATATCCTGATACACATTTTGAAACAGAGAGTTACTGATGAGTTTTTAATATCATAGTAGTTTTTTTCATTTTAAGGCTGGTCCAATATATTCAATGATTTGGCACAGTATTTTAAAACAGAGCAATTAGATTTTTAAATATAACTTTACGGATAAGTTATAGGTGTGTTAAGATAAAAAAAATATCTGAAGTGAACAGTATCTGAAAGTCCATATTTTGGACAAATTGCTGGCATTAAGACAATGAGCAAATATGTGATGATTGAATCGCTATTTAACATGATTGTTCTCTTTTTTTTATAAATTTGACAAAATTGTCTATTCTTATACACAACACACAACTTTTCCTTTCAGTATTTTGCTTTGTAGAAGCTGCTTCAATTTAATAAACAAAGAACTTTGGTATAAAAATATTAAATTTTTATATAATTTATATGTTCTTTTCATATAAGAACAGCAAAATAAATAAATAAATAAATGCTCTTTGTAGAAGATTCCTGCCCATTTATCTAAAAATCACAGCCCCGGTCTTTAACAAAATTATTGGGAAATAAATCCTCTTTTTGTGTTGCTTATTTCTGAATCAACAGAGTTAATACTGGCATCTAATGTCTGACAACATAAATAGCCTGAGTTTGAACTGATTCAGTATTTGGCGACAGGAATATGTTTCAGATACCTTAGCAAAACAAAATAAACAGTTTCCCCCCCCTATTTTGACATACTTGGGTTTTTCTTATGCGTTCTTTTAAAGAGCTGAAAGAGATCTAAATAAAAAGCTAAAATCAGAATTACAAAATGACATCAAAGAAAAAATAAAAAGGGCTATTGGAAAGAGATTGTCCTCAGATGACTGCCGCATTTATTCCTAGAAAGCTTGAATTTACACAACCCATCATAGGGGAAGATTAATAAAACTCTGTATTTACTAGAAATTTCTGGGCAGGAGGGAGAAGAAAAGATAATTATGAAACTGTAAAGGCTCATTAAAAATAGATCAGTGGAGAGTACATCTTTATCTTCAAATCCCAGAGAATGTTATTAGAATACAGTGAAAATGTTAGCATCATTTGTATATTAACGCTGAGTTGCATTGTGTAGGACTTGGTTGTCCTGTCTTGGGCTGGCAACCCATTTCGAAGGATAGTGTTAGCAAGTTGCTTAGAAAACACTGAATTTGAAAGCTGAGCAATAATACATGTGCCAAACTGAGCAAGTGAAATGGAAGCAAAAACATCAGGGTTTTATAGAATAATAGAAGCATTTTTCTATCCTTGTGAGACTTAAAAATGCATGAATAGCTTCTGCTCAAGCTTTCTACATACATACATAAATTCACCTTTGGGATGAGAATGAAAAATTTCAGCCAAAGAGAATAATTTTTCAGAGTTATGAGCACGTGAAGCTGATTAGAATAATGGAAACCTCTATATTACCTTAATGATAATAATGGGTTGGGGACAGATGGACAAAATGGCAGTCTATTATGTTGTTGAAACAAATTAACTGATACAAATCCAAGAATACTACAGTCTTGACCAATGTCTTAATCCTATTGCTTCTAAACAGCATAACTATAAAATAATAGTGGGGCAATGAAAATTATCCTTTAGGCAAATTAATGTCCACCCAATTTTGTTTAGGTAGACTTCACTGGCACAACAATAAATTCTGAGTTATGCATTTATATGAATGTCAGTGATCCTACAGCAAATCTTAGTTTCCAGCTAATGACTACAATGTCTATTAACTTCAGAAACAATTCTTTTAAGTAGAGGAGAAAATATCTTCGTAAGAACTGTGAAAAAGAATAGATAAAGGCTGTTTCGCTCTTTTGATTCCTTCCTGGCAGAAAGAGGAATATAGAGATTTTAAGTGAGATCAAAGAAATCTTTTGACAGATAACTGATCCATGGTTGTCTGTATATAAAAAAAAACACAACCCCCCCCCCCACAACCCTCATCATTTTAACGTAGCTTGTGAAAGAGTTTTTGGCTTTTTTAAAAATGAAACACCAGATGCAATTATCATGTAAACATGGAAGAAACACCACATATTTTTCTAGCTAAAGGTTGCCTCAGTTTGACAGATTATAGGGTAAGGAATTAAATTCATAGAGAATTTATCATATATTGCTTTTAATAAGGTAATGATGCTCTGCGTTTCCCCCCTTCCTGATGAAAGAGGTACATAAGTCAGTAACTGCTTTGTAAGGCATCTTTCTTGTACACTATCACAAATATGTCACAGTCGCTAAAGTGTGCCTTGTAAAACATTTCACACAGATTGTTTATCTTTTGGGTTGCAGAGAAATGCATACTGACACAATTAGTTACTCCAACTAAGGCATTTCCCACCACAAATTTCATATCGGTATGTTATATATATGTATTGCCTGGTAGAAATAACTAATAGCATTTAAAGAAGTGTATAATCAAAACTATAATATGATTTGTAGAGATGGGAAATGAGTTGGGAACATTCAACACCCAAAGGGTTTCCCTACATTTTGTTAGGCTCTTTTGTTTCTTACATTTATGGGGAAATTTCTGGAAAATGTGATTTTTCTGCTACTCGAGGCAGACATCAGTTAGTAAACACAAGTGCTTGGTTTGCTAAACCTGAAGGTTTTCATAATTGGAATGAATATCTATATTTCCCCTTTTTCCTTTTTTGAAAACCCTCTTTTAGCATTTGGAAGGGGATCTTTTTAAAACTTTCTACTTACTGAAGCTATAGAAAGAATGTATGGTTGTTTACTTTTCTTTCTGAGTTTTCACTTTAGCATGTCAGCCATATTTATAATCCTGTGAGATTTTACAAGGTCAGACAGAAGTGCTGATCTTTCCTGTCATTTGTTTTTCCTTTTTTCTTGTAAATAACCTGTGCAAGCACTAATAGCAAACTATTATGACCTCCTCTTCCTCCTCCTTATCATCATCATCATCAATATTTCTATTCAGTTCTTCAAGAAGAAATGTTTATGGTTTCGATTGGTCTAATAGCCTTTCTCATCATTCTTTCTAGTCATTGCAGAATTTTGCCACAATCCTAAACACACTTTAGAGTAAACTGGCTTAGAGGAGCAATCTAGCTTCACTGTTCTAAATATTATTAGAGGGAAATAAGTCCCATAGTTTCTGATCAAAGGTCACCAACTTCTCAAACACTATTAAATTGCAGGGAGCCACACTACCAAAATGAAATACTGCAGTTGTCTTGAAGTTATGATCTATAGTCAACTAGATGTAGACATATAGGCAGACAGGCAGACAGATAGATACTGATCTGACCAAGAGAGCCATTATTTTCACTATTAACCAGGGAAGACCACAAGCTAGACTCAGCTTGATTCTATCACATTTATTTTTAAATGAATCCTACTTATTTAAGTCACCACCTGGATAAGTGTACATACAATGCATCCTAAGAACCCAATATATCACATCTTACTTTGACAAGAATAAGAGAAAAAAATACAACTGAAAGGATATAGATTGGAGAAAAGGTGCCTTAAAACAAAGACAAATTTGAAAACGAGATTAATATGCTGGAGGAAATTGACTCATACTATTCTTCTCTTTCTTCCTGCTTATTTCTACACTTTTCTCTTTACTTTCACATTGCTTGAAAACTTTGCAAGGAAAAGGCAAACTGTACATGAGTTTTAAAAGTGACCATGTGGGACAACTTGTTTCTACTATATTAAGAACCTCAATTATATTGTGATCAAATGATAGATGAAATTTAAATAATTTATCTTTTATTTGTAATAGATTTTTTTTAACATTTACAAATTTCTAAACTATGTAAATTATTAATTCCTCCCCTGTATTCTTCTGAATTCTTTTATTACCCACTAATTGGCCCTGTTAACATTTGCTAGTGTTAATATTAGATCTTATCATCTCTCCAAATCATCTTTTTAAAACTCACCTATTTTTACAATCTGCTCATTCGGATGTGATAGCAACTTCATCCTGCACATATTTCCTGATAAAAACCCAGTTTGTTTTGTGGCCTTATACAAGAAACTGTCCATAGCATTTCAGTTTATGTTTATTTAGAATTTGACACAAGAGATTGGATAGTCCTAAAACAACCTTCTTTGTTTTAGAATCTACTATCTGAAACCGAAGCCAAAATGAATAGATGAAGAGATTCTTGCAGGAATACCATTGCTTAAATTCTATTTCTATTATTGTCTTCATAATAGTTGAAAATCAGATGTTAATTTAGTTAAAGAAACCAACTTTTCTAGGCAGGGAATTTAGCCAACATTAAAATACTCTACTGGAACTCCAGACCTTCTAAAATATATATTTGCCTATTCATCCAAAAGAAAACAAATCTTGTTTTGGAGATGTTTTCTTTTGAATGAATAGGCAAATATATTTCTTCTTTCTTTAACCAACTTTCCTTGGCAGGGCAATGCCCATGCAACCTTCAATCTAGAAAATATTATTTTCCAAAGTGTTTTTGCTGCATCCCAGCAATACAACATGGATTGGCGGGGGTGGGGGAGGGAGAAGGTGGGGGGGGGAGAATTGCTGTTGAGAAAGAAGCACATGTTACATCAGACACACTACCTGATTTTTCAATGCATAGCTTGTCAGCCAGAGAGTGTGACTCCCGAGTGATAACTGAGAATATTTCATCTTCATACTGTTCTATGATAGTCTCACACTGCAAAGAGGAAAAACAGCAGAAAAGAACTAAACAAGGCCATTTACACAGAGCAACCAAAGGATATCATGTCAAAGAGGAACAATTTGGGGTTGTTGTTTTTTTTTGGGGGGGGGGGGGCGAGATAGCGTGCCTTTCTGATTGATTGTCCTGTAACAGTATATAGCATTAACAATATTTTGATATTTAATTATAGGCTCATTCAAATTCTATCTGCTGAAAGCAAATGATGAATGATTCCGCTTAGTGCAGGTTATTCATTTTGTGACACAGTTGGTTGAAATGGTTCTAGGGATTGATGCTAATGCTTTGAAATGGACCAATGGATAAAACATATATAGTATGTGCATATGGGGAAAGAAACTATTTCACTATATCACCAAATAATAGCTTATTTTTCAAAATGAAGAAAGCATCAGTGACTTCATATAACATCAGTTCTATTTCTGATTTGGTCAGCACTGAGCCTCCTCTCAATGAAGCTTTACTTGGTCACTTGGCCTTAAGCATTGGATATAAGCTCCTGTCCCCAAAATCTACAGAGAATGACAGCAAGGGAGAAACATTCTATAAGATGCCCTTAAAAATAACCGGGAAGCCAACTTTTATCACAAAAAGACCCGATTCTACCATAAAATTCTACCCTCCCCCCAAAGAATCCAGTTCTTAGGTTCAAATCTCGTACGTGATGTGCATCCTTAAATAAACATTACTTCAGCACATAAAATAAATCTCTATGGATTTTGTAATGCAAAAATTGTCTTCAAAAAATGAAATTTCAAGTATTAGTTCCTTAAACATTTTTACATGCCCTCTTAGGTTTATTTAGAATTTTGCAAAACAGCTTGGATGACCCTAACACAACCTTCTTGATTTTAGAATCAAATAAAAGGTAAAATGAGTAGATAATGAGATTCCTGCAGGAATCCCTTTGCCCAAATTCCTTATTTGATCTTTATGGTAATTGTTGAAGATCGGTTATTAATTTAGTTAAAGGAACCAACTTTTCTTGGCAAGGAATTTAACTGGCATTAAAATACCCTACAAGAGCTCCAGACCTATTTGAATCCCGAAGTAAATTCTTCTAAAAGAACAAGACTTGCTTTCTTTTCCACAAGTCTAATTTTGGATGAGCAGGCAAATATATTTCCAGATTTTTTTTCTTTTTTTCACAGGCCCATGATGAAAACATTATTTTCATAAGCATTTGTTGATGTTTGAGGCACAGGCCTGCTCAAGAATGACACTCTTGTGTCAACTTGCTCTAGTCCAAAGAAAGAAAAGTGGAAAAGAAACATTAATTAAACTTTCTACCACTTCAATAGCTATCAGCATTTGAATTAGCAATCTTTAAATCTGAATGCAAAACCTAGCGTCACAATTTCACGTTTTCTTGCAGAACAGAGTAGCCAATTATTGTCTTTAGATTCATATTGCCGAAAATCATGGAAGGTAAATCGGTAGATTTGTGTTGCTTTTCTATCTTTTATTTTAAAATTATATATATATATATATATATATATATATATATATATATATATATATATATATATATATATATATATATATATATATATATATATATATATATATATATATATATATATATATATATATATATATAATTTTATATATTTGATAACCCAAAATGAAAATAGGGTGGCATTACCCATGCATACTTGTTCTGAAGAATATTGAGATCTATATTCCATGGTGTTTCTCTTGCTTTAACCCATCCTGTCCCGTTTATTATTATTTAAGACAAATTAACTCAGGGCCTAAAAAATACGCAAATACTATAAAAGCCTTAAATTTAGATTCAGGGAAGCAAATTAATCTACAGTATCAAATGTGAGGGTCAAAACAGTTCATCCCCCAAAGTTATTAGTTTATTCTGTTGTCTTACCGCATATTTCAAGGGCTTATAAGCATCAGAATAAAAGAAATATTGTTTATATATTGGATATATTTCCTCATCCTTCCTCGGAGCATATCTCTTGAATATCTTTTTCTTAGTTACAGGATCATCCTCAAGTTTGTAATCATTCATCCGATCGCATATATCTTCCAAAATGTCTGTTAAGAAGGTCTCTGACTTTGCAAAAGGAATCTAAAGAAAAAGATTTACAGAAATATACATTTTTCAGATTTTACCAAAGCAAAATCCTGCAGGCGTACATAAACACAGAATCCTTAACCCGGATTGACAGTACAGAACAATGCCTCCAGATCTCCGTATCTACATAATTATTGTCTGATATCGTATTACATATATAATTAAAAATGTCAGCTAAATCTAGGATGAGTCTGGAAATAATTAAACATCTAAGGTGCTAATAAAATATTCTTTTTAGCCTGAAAATATACGGGCCATTGTAAGCTGATTTTAAATGCAAGAGGTGCTTAATTTTTTTTTAGAAATTGCAGAGTTATATTTTATATTCAAAACTCAGCCTATAAAGAGAGAAACGTTGTTTTTCAGGTCTCAGTGAAGTCTTAATAGAATCCTTGTTAGTATGTGCTTGGTTTCTTTAACCAAAGCAAAGTTTCCAAACATTCTACCCCCCAACACCCCCACACATTCACACACACACACACACACACACACACACACACACACACACACACACACACACACGTCCATCTTTCAGTTAGTCTGACTTGTTCGTCAAGTTACTTGCAGCTGTTTAATGCCTCCCAAGGGTTTGGGCAAAGAAAATAATCACTTACAAAACTGTACTTCTCCCAGAATCTACTATTTCAGGTTTTCTTTTCAAACAGCTGGCCCATGTCTTCGCCCTTTCCTCTTCCTTCAGAATTAAGCAAGAATTCAGGGGACACATTTAGACACACACTACCTACGTACTTAGCGAGGGTCTCAGCAGTCAATGCTACAAGGGTCAAAGAGCACCCCCTGCTCTTGGTAACAGAGACAAAAAAACTTCTCTCCCGTCTAGACAGGTCAAGGTGCACGATGCGCCCATCTCTGGAGCTTCTTCCGGAAGAGGGCGTGAATTGAAGCCAAGTGCACAGTAAACAACAGGGCTGCATCTTTGGGCCTTTAGAAGATTTCCCCTCTTCACCCTCTGCTGATCAAAGGAGGAAGTTATCATGACAACCAGAGTCAAAGAACCTGAATCACAAATGAACTCCATTTCTTCAGTGTTGATATATCCCATCCCTATTGTCTCTTTTCACACGCAGTATGAACCCTTCCGGTCTCAACGATTACATTACAGAAGGACTTTCATATGTGTGCCCCATTTACACAAAGGGGCTCCCTTCCTTCACCACCATCTGGTCACAAATCAGGGAAATAAAGGCAGGAGAATTAAAATTAAAGCTTAGAGTCCCTTTCTCTCCAACCCCCATCTCTTGTGCATCTTGAAGTAGGCCTTTCTTTACAATAGGCTTCCTTCCTTTTACCTTGTCCTACCTTGTAATTAGAAACCTGAAGCTTTTGGGAATAGGAAAGAACAAGAAAAACTCAACATTAATGATATATATTAATTATACATGTTTATACTTTTACTGTAATCTTATATATATGCTTGACAAAAATAAATAAATAAATAAATAATTTTTTTAAAAAAATGGCTAATAGGAAATGTCCCTTCCTTGTTTCCGTCCCTCCTTTCTTCTTTCTCCTCCTCCTTTTTTTTTTTTTTTTGGCAGATGTTCAGAAACAGATTGCATGTGCTGTATTGAAGGCTAAATCACAAATAAAATTGTTCTGAACAAAAATTGAACACAGGCATGCACATGAACGTGTGTGTGTGTGTGTGTGTGTGTGTGTGTGTGTGTGTGTGTGCATGCGCACATTCTCATATCTCAAAAAATATATTCCTCCTCTATAATATAGAGACTGCATAGCATGTTTCCAAAGACATTAGGTGAAACGCATGATCTGACACAACTTTTCTCCACCTTTATGAGTAGGCATTGCAAAGTTAGGTACTCTGATATTATTTGGAAGAACTTCTTGCTAATTTCAATGGAGATTTTTTTTTACACGTAAAACATTTGCACCAAGTGGAAACAAAAGCAGAGATAGTGTTGCCTTTTTTTTCTTCGTGATACCTTAATGTGTTAAAGAGATGCATTTTTTTATTTTATAAACTTTGTCCTGAACTCATTGAGATGAATGATTTGATTTAAAAGACGTCTACTACAATAATGTATTGAGAATGAAAGTTTACGAAGTTTGATCTAGGGTGCATCTACAGTATACTCAGGTGTTCTTTAGCTGTGAGGATCTTAACTGACTTGGCTGCAAATAAATAAGATTAATAATATTTAGGCCCATTTATTGAAATGCTTAAACATATCTTCCTGTGTATTGATGGTGAGTAAAGCATACAAGACCTACTTCTAAGTAGACATCCTAGAATTGAACTTGCATCAACCATGAGAAATTAAAATAGAACGATGATGCTGTTAAACAGAGTATTTCAAACTGTGCTGTTTTTCAAAGGACTGTTTTAAATAAAAAAAAAAGATATGTAACGTTTTCTGAAAAAGCAGATTGGGTATTTAGCTAAAATTTTGGGGAGGAGTAGAAGGATATTTTGGATGTATATATCCAAGCCAATGAAAGGTGCTGAGGTATCAAACATAAGGAAAATGTACAAGAAACATTTGAGAATTGCTTTAGGCTTGAATCATACAATTGGATATATATTGAGGTAATCAGAATATAGGTAAGACTTCAATTTGAGCCTAAAAATCTTTGTATTGCTTTGGAATAAGCATGTATTAGCCTCTGTTTCTAAATATACAAACTCTTCAAGAAACAGTGAATGATCTAGTCTGGTGTCTGACATGGAGTTCCTACTCCGAAATAATGTTTGGTGGTACTGATTCTATATAGATATAAAATATGCACAGAACAACATATGCAGGCATGTAGAAAAAAGAGGTATACACTCTACACCCCCCAATATATTTCTGAGGGACTTGCTTTCATGACAATTTTCAATAACCTATTTTTTACATTGAACAAAGTAGCTACAACAAACAAAGTCCCAATATTTCTTCTCTTCTCCCATCCCCAACTATTTAAAATGACCATAACTAAATTTAATACAAGACATCCAGATGGTTTTCCTGTTTTACAAAACTCCTAAGGAGAGTAAACTCTCTGTTAGCAGAGTTTTGCATACAAGGAGATGCTGCAGGCCAAATTATATCCTTACCAAAATTCATACACACGTTAATAGATGAGGTTCTTACACCAATTCACTCCTGCTTTTGTATAATTTTCTTGGTTCCCGAGTTAAGGGGGCTTCCCTAGAAGGCCACCACAATTTATATTTCCACTTGTGTAGAGTTTTGAGAAAGATATATCAAATAACCATCCGTGCAAAACCACCCCTCCCAAAGTTAAGTATACTTTAAAATTGCTTTAATAATAAAATTGGGGGGGGGGGTTGGACAAGGGGCAGAAACCAAAAGCAATTCTATGAAAGCCCTAAAGATTCTGAATGGTGCTTCTCAATAGACAGCTCCTATTGTAATCACCCCGGAGATGTGGGGCCTCCACCCTGGAAAAACTGCCTCAGAGATTGTAACCTCATTAAAATATGAATAACAAGTCAGCCGTCATTCAAATGAAAGAAAGGCATCTTATTCTGCATCAAATTTCGCCATCATTTCAAACAACCACAACAGAGCAACATGGAACAACACCCCACCTCAAAAACAAAACAAAACGAAAAAACCCTTCCATTTCCCTAACTGGATGTTTGTCGCATGTGGAAACGATGTTAGCAGCGGAGTGGATTAAGCCTAAACGTTTTCAAAGAAATCACTTGTGTTGCCAAATCTTTCAGAGCATGCCGATCACATCTTTAGAAAAGAAAAAAAAAGGAAGACTCTCAAACCAGCGGTCAGATAGCCTTTCCAAGATCGCAAAACCCAAAAGAAGAGTGGGGGGAAAAGTTAACATCAATACACCTCGCGGTTGGAAGAATGGAGACACACCACAATTCCAAGATATTTTAGCCAATTTTAAGCCCCAGGATGGAGAATTCATTACAAGCAACAATGACACCTTCATAACAGTCAATTACATGGAAGCTCATGATCCAGTTCATTACTGTGTCTCTGCTAATTTCATCGTAAATTTCTGCCTTGATAGAGAACGCAACTCGCCAAGAATGCAGTTGGGATGTGCAAAGAAAAATAAAAACGTAACTGCTACAGATGGACAGCTTCCAAAACCCAGATAGCCAATCAAATATTTCTGAATACTACATTCCATGTAAGAATTTTTCCCTCTCTTCTATTTAGGTTTCACTATATATGATTTATGCATGTGTGTGTGTGTGCATGTGTGTTATCTGTGTGTGTGTGTGTGTGTGTGTGTGTGTATCTACAATCATTCATAAATATGCACAACCAGAAGTAGATCCACACAGAAGTGAATAGAAGTATGCATCTCTTTAGACTCTTCCACGCAGAAAAAAATCATCAGCTTTATCAATATTCCAATTTTCAATATTTATTAAGGGTCAGTATTTAAAAATGAAAACTCAATCGTTCACACTCACACACACACACACACACCATTTGCTTTAGGCTAGTGTAGGAGAAACATGAATGCTGAACCACTCAAAAGGCTGATGGGATATATAATTAGCTATTATGTTAATTGAATCCACTGTGAGTTTATTGTATGAGATTTCTTCATATAATATGCAAATGATCTCTAAGGTTTAGTTTTATTAGACAATATAATTAGAAATCCTTTTAAAAGAGAGAATTCTAATGAGGTACAATAAAGGTTAGGAAAATATGTTTGCTATGTTGAGTTACCACCTGGGCTTGCTTAATTAAAATGAAGATAGAGAGAGAGACAAACTTTGTTCACCAACCAGGCCACCTCCCATCCATACACGTTACACAAATGCAAAGTTTAAAACCTTAATTGTTACACTTCAGAAATTTAATTTAACTTTTTTTAAAAAATCATTTATTTGTCCTTTATAACCCTTTACCATTGGTTCATAGTCTAACCGGGTTTCATTCATTCCCCATCTATATTCTCTAGATTTCTTCTTAAGAATCCAAGTCACTAGGTTATGTTCAGAAAAAAGTTCTTGGTATTATCTTTTCTCCAGTCCAGTCCAGTTAAGTAGATTCTTGGAGATACAGAATATATCAATTCTTCACAATGGATGAGAAATGTTTGACCTGTTTTAGTCTGGCATTTTTAATTTTCAAAATAAAACCACAGACCCAGCTATACACACAAGGATAACAGAATAGGGGATTCACCTATAAAGCCTGTTATTGTTCTGTTGATTAAGAGATATGATCCAAGTAAAGAAAGATACTTTAATATTTGTTCTGTAACCTTCATCATTTCATTTACAATAACAAATGCTGGTGTTCTAAGAGCTGGAATTAAACATCTTCCTGAAAGTAAAAGTAAGCCTGTCTTGGCTTAAGAGTTTCTGAGGTAAAGTTTGTCCCGCCTCATGTAAACCAATCATCAGTTTTAGAATTGAAACTCTTTTGACTTTTCTGTTTTCAATATTGCAGAAAAATTACACCAATACAGAAGATATAGGCAAAACATACAGTATTTAAACCTGGGCTTCCCGTAACAGCAATTTTATGAATATGATAAGTATAATATATATAAGATGATGTAATCTGACATCATTTATTTAATATAACATTGGCCATTCTTTGTTTTTAATAAGTATCCTCTGCAATAAGAACCTGGCAAACCTAGGAAGAAGTAGAAGACCAACTATTTCTTAATTTTGGATACAACATTTGATCGGCTTAATTTTTGGTAAGAAGCAATAATCCTGTTAGCATAAAATTCAATTATTGCTAGCCAGTAAAATGAAGACTTTGTAGAAAAAGGAATCTCCACTCTAACAATTGGCATAAAGTGACTCCATGCTCAAAAACAAAGTTGAACCAGTGTTCTTTTAATATGATCCGTGATCCAACCAAGTAAAATAAAAGTTAACCTACATTCTCAGCCCAGACTCAACCATGCAGAGGTAAATTCTACTGGCTTCTATTGTATGGTATCTACTATCCAGTAAGTAAAGATGTAACACATTAAAGAATAGTTTCTTTGCACTCAAGTGGACAAATAAGTTTAATTGCCAGCATCATCAAATGTATATGATCAGTTTGCAATAGGAAGGACTTCCAAATTTCCAGCAATAAATAGCGAAACACTGATTTAGATGACAAGTCATTTAATTTGGCATAAGAAGACTATCTTGGCTTTGCCTGTAAGCTAAATGTATTCCAATAATACAAATTTCTGCATTCTAGGAGTTGCTAGTTTAAAGAAAATAGAACTGTTCATAGTAAGAAAGTTACGATTTTCATTCTGTAACAAAAAAATATCACTGCACTACAACCTTTCTCCTGTTTTACAGAAGTTTAGAAGTTGCCAACAAATATCCCAGTTTGTGTATTTTGAAGAGTAATGGGTAATATGTGCTCAATAATTCTAAAAGTCCTGGTGTAAGAATTCCATCTAAGTTATTGACTTCAACCCTCTACCTTCACAGAAGCTGTTTCATTCTTTAAAGAACCATACTTCATTATTGCATATTATGGGTTTTTTTTCCCTCTAGAGAGCTGATTCCATCCAACTAAATAAACTGAGCACCATACAAAGCTCCATTCATGATCCTATCTCTCTTGCCAGTCTTCAAGGGACCTTCTTCAGTATAGGGACAATAAGGAACAATAATGGTGTATCCTTATCAAGGGTAGATTCTGCAGTATCAGCTATAAATGGTTTCTTAGGGTGACCCATGGCCCCGGCTGACAATGTATAAGATGCTCCTATCACTTCCAAGAACAAAATGGGGCTATCTGATCAGATTATTGATTAGAATAAAATGAGATTGATTGGTGCTATCCAGCTACAGTGAATGGAGTTTCGGTTCCACTGATCGAACATGAGACAAATTAGGTTTCATATTGAAGTCAATGGGATATAAAGTTGGTTAACCTTGACTAGTTATGCTGCTGTATTGTCAATGCATTTTAATAGCTGATAACATAAAAGTTATACTGTTAATTTACTATTACACTTGAATTGGAAGGAAGGAATAAAAACGAGAAAGAAAGAAAGAGAGAGGGGGGAGGGAGGGAGGGAGGAAGGAAGGAAGGAAGGAAGGAAGGAAGGAAGGAAGGAAGGAAGGAGATGTGGGTTCCTCCCAGTTTGTGGGTTCGCCCGAACTGGTAGCGACCCGCTGATGACCTCACGATGATGTCATGGAACCGGTTCGGCCAGTGCCGGTCCATGGGTGCCACCATCTCTTTTTTATTTTTTTTATTTAAAAATAAATAAAAAAATTCTTCTGAGCATGTGCAGAAACCAAGTTTCCGGCACTGTCCATGCGGTCGCCATCTTGTTTTCAGCTTTATTTATTTATTTATTTATTTTAGGCACTGTGCATGCGCACGCATGCGAAATACGCGCACGCCCATGAGGTGCATCCACGCGGCGTGGGAGGAAGCAAACCGGCAGCGAGGTAAGTTAGAACCCACCCCTGGATGGAAGGAAGGAAGGAAGGAAGGAAGGAAGGAAGGAAGGAAGGAAGGAAGGAAGGAAGGAAGGAAGGAAGGAAGGAAGGAAGGAAGTGTTGTGGCCCACCCATAGCTTGTGCAGCCTAGGCCTTTGGAACCTTCAGTACCTCTTGGCAGTGCTGAGAAAGGAGGTGCTACTCCTTTCCTGAATGCAAGAGTACGCAGGACTGCCAAGAGGCAGAAAGGTTTACTCCGGAGGAGGTCTACTCAGGAGTAAGACTTGGGGCTAATTGGTCACTCCCCTAGTCTATTTAAGGTCATCAGTTGCAGCTAACAAGCTGCAGAGAACAACGTTTGCAAAAGAGACCTGTCTGATCATAGCTTGCTCCATGACTCTTGTTTTGGCATTCTCTGTGTTGGCTTGGATCAAGGACTAATTTCTAGGAACTTTGCCAATTCTTGGGAATGCCGTAAGATAAACAGACTCAATTTCTCGTCATTGTCTTCGAACTCTTTGAACTGATACCAGCTATTAATGAAGCTTAATTGATAGCTGGTTGCTTGCTGATAACAGTTTGTTTGTAAATTGGTGTGTGCATCTTGTTTACTACTAAGATGTTTTATTAATAGCCTTTGTTTCATTAAATAAGTGTGTGCTATCTGCTTGTGTGGTTGTGTGCTTCATGGGGACAGAAAAGGAAGGAAGGAAGGAAGGAAGGAAGGAAGGAAGGAAGGAAGGAAGGAAGGAAGGAAGGAAGGAAGGAAGGGTTCTTCAGTCCAATACAGGTAGTCCTCAACTTACAAGAGTTGATTTACTGACTGTTCCAAGTTATAACATCACTGAAAAAAGTGACTTACGATCGTTTTCCAGAGTTATGACCTTTGCAGCATCCCCATGATCATGTGATCAAAATTCAGATGCTTGGCAACTGGTTCATATTTACGACAGCTACACTGTCCTGAGGTCATGCGATCCCTTTTTGCGACCTTCTGACAAGCAAAGTCAATTGGGAAGCCCGATTCAGTTAACAACCTAGTTACTAAGTGTTCAACCGCAGTGATTCATTTTAACAACTGAGGCAAGAAAGGTCATATAATGGGGCAAAATTCACTTAACAAAATCCTCTCTCACTTAACAACAGAAATTTTGGGCTCAGTTGTGGTCTTAAGTTGAGGACTTCCTGTATACAATTACACATAGTACTGTCTGTTTCAGCTGAAATTCAGTTTATTCCTTTCCTGTGCTTCGGTCAATTAACATACTTACTAACTGTAGTTGTAAGTTATCTAACATGTGAAAAATAACCAAATGCAAACCAAACCAAGGAAACCAAATGCAAACTATATTTTCTGCTTCAGCTTTCCTCTTCTGCAAATTTAACATCTGTGTTCCTTAAGAGATTTGCTGAAGAGGCCTGAAGTCATCTTTGAATACAAGTAAGTGGTTCTCAGTTTTGATATCCTCAGTGTTTCTAGACAGAAGGGCTTTGGGGAACATTACAGCACTGAATTACTGGGATTCTGAGTGCCTAAAACCAGCAGACTCCACGTATCAATCCCCATAAATAAGCCACCTACTTACTGCTAAAGAAAAGAAGGGCAGGTAATAAGCACCTGTTGCACCCTGCCAAATTCCCTTGTAATACTTTCCTTTGTCATAACTTTCTTGTACTTCCAGCTAATGATGCTTATGTGGAGACAGAGCCATCTGAATGCACAAGAGAGGTAGGAAACCGTGCAGTGGGTGAATTTATAGGAGGTTAGCCCTGAAGAGCTCTACAGTATATAAAAATGTTCTTAAGTTAAACTTGACATTCTGTGATTACATCAACACATCCATGTAGTTTTCTGGAATAATACAGCAGTGATCCTCTGCTGTATGTATGTATGTATGTATGTATGTATGTATGTATGTATGTATGTATGTATGTATGTTTGTTTGTTTGTTTGTTTATGTGTTTGTTTGTTTGTTTGTTTAGAAGAGGACATTAATTTTCCAGTCCAGTCCAGAGTTGTGCAATTCCTTGTTCTATCTATCTCTCTATCTCTCTATCTCTCTATCTCTCTATCTCTCTATCTATCATCCATCTATCAATCTATCATCCATCCATCCATCCATCCATCCATCCATCCATCCATCCATCCATCCATCCATCCATCCATCTATCTATCTATCTAGAGCCGAGATGGTGCAGTGGTTAAATGCAGCACTGCAGGCTACTGCTAGTTCAGCAGTTCAGCTGTTCAAATCTCACCGGCTCAAGGTTGACTCAGCCTTCCATCCTTCCGAGGTGGGTAAAATGAGGACCCAGATTGTTGGGGGCAATATGCTGAACTCTGTAAACCGCTTAGAGAGGGCTGTAAAGCACTATGAAGCGGTATATAAGTCTAAGTGCTAAGTGCTATTGCTATCTATCATCCATCCATCCATCCGTCCATCTACATACATGCATACATGCATACATGCATACATGCATACACACATACATGCATACACGCATACACGCATACATACACCCACACACTCCTTTCCTGATCTGTGAAAGCATCCATTCATCCCTGAATTTTTTGGTACTACAGCGGAATAGGTCCAGCATCCAATTTTTCCATATTCCAACAAATGACACAGACATTTATATATAACCCTGCACCCATTGTAGGAGGGTCTGAACATGACCTTGCTTAGTGTAAGGGTTCTTTTCTTACAAGAATAAATTAATGAAACCTAAGTATAAAGTAACAGAATAGTTGGAAAGGGTCTTGAAGGTCTTCTAGTCCAACTCCCTGCTCAAGTAGGAAACCTTATACCATTTCAGAGAAATTGTTGTTCAATCTCTTCTTTAAAAACGCCAGTGTTGGAGCACCCACAACTTCTGGAGGCAAGTTATTCCATTGATTAATTATTCTAACTGTCAGGAAATGTCTCCTTAATTCTAGGTTCTCTCCTTGATTAGTTTCCATCCATTGCTTCTTTTCCTACCTTCAAGTGCTTTGGAGAATAGCTTGACACACACCTCTCTTCTTTTTGGAAAACCTTTAGATATTGGAAGATTGCTCTCATGTCACCTTTCACTGCTCTCATGTCCTTTCTCACAATGAGTGCCCAGGGATAACTGCTCGATTGTCAAATTTCTACCAAGTCTTGAATGGTGATCTTGAATGTCTACCAAATCAGCTTCTTGTTTCCACTCACTTATTGTAAATTTATTGTGTTTCTAAAAAGGATTCATACTTACTTTTTGCAAGAAGCTAGCTCTGTTTCTTGCTGTGTTTTTTTTAAACCTTCATATTCTCTGAATATGCAGAAAGGTGAGCTTGGATGTAGGCGATTCCTGGAATATTCTCTGTTTCTTTAATTCTAACCTTATGTTGACTCTTCTACTTGTTTCACATTTCCCCAGGGTGAAAATAATCGTTTCCCAGGCATCCTTTCCCCCACTCCAGTTATTTCTGCAGTTTCACTCTTTTGGTCTGTTCTAAAACATGGTTATCATCCTGGGCTGTCTAATCTATCCATTCTACCTACTTACCTACCCACCTAAAATATTTCATTTTAATGGAACTTCTGCACAATCAGCTTCTCCCTTTGCAGCTACTTATTTCAGTGGCCATAATGTTTTTTTTAAGGGGAAGCATGACTTGGTAGCTTTGTAGCCCTCCTTCATAGGAAATACTTGGATTTTACTAAATATGACCAGAAAAAAAAGCATCTGATGTGAAATTTTTTAAAAGGTTAAAACATTTCCTTTATTTTCCTTTTGAAGGGAAGAGAAGATTTTTGTTACTCTGGGAATTGTAATACCTTAGAATGGAGCTAATGACTAAATGACATTCTTGTTTTTAATGTTTAGCATTCGGAGATTGGCAGAAAAGAAGATAATTACCAATAATCTTCAAACTGCTCTTTAAGGATTGGGAAGTGGAAATGGTAACAATGCATAGATGCCAAAGACTAGATGTTTCAGATAGTATAACCTGGGATATAACTCTAATCTATTGGCAAGGTAAGAAAAATATTTCCGATATTCCAACTTTACCACTGAAGTATCACTTGAGTAGCTGAAAAGGCTGCAGATTTGCACAATGGTTGTTTTATACAACAGCAATATTTTTCAACCCTGCCAACTTTAAAATATCTGGACTTCAACTCCCAGCATTTCCCCAGCCAGTATGCTGTGACCTTTACTAACAGCATATTTATTTCCGCAACAGCATATTTATTTCTGGCAGGCTAGGGAATTCTGGGAGTTGAATTGTGTAATTAGAGATACGCATGGTATTACAAACCTAAACAACCCCAGCAATTACACAGTATTTAGGCTGCCCTCAACTCACCCTCAAAGAATTAACCTACAACTAGTACAGGTTTCTGAGACACACAAACTGCTGACCTGCCCAGTGGGAAAAAACTTTAATATTTGCAAGAAGACAAGATTTTTCCTAAAAAAAACCACAAAGCAACAATAATATTTTCAAGAAGTTATGTGTCTGCGTGGCCTGCATTTGGCAGCTGCAATAGCCAAAGTGCTGAAAAGGGAAGGAAGAACACCACCTAAAGAAATAGATACAAAGGCAAGTAAAGGGGAAAAAAACATAGATAGAAGAATATAAAATTATGCCTGGTATGAAGAACTTAGGGAGAAAGCAATTTTTCTCACTCTTTCCCTGAATATTAAAACTTGAGGTCATCTATTAAAACGTCAAGAATATGTGTGCATGTGGAGATGTATACACACACACATGCACGCGCACACATATACATGCACACAAAGACACATGAGTTTTCTCACCAGTTCTGACCTATCCCAGTTCACATCTGGCCTGCGACGGCTCCACCTTCTGGCCTTCCTCATGGGGCACGGTAATTTTGAAATTAAATGTTCTCAGCACCAACCTTCCATGGGGAGATTGCAGGCCCCACTCCTTCCTTAAGAAACAGGGGAAAGAGAGGCCAATCCTACCTTGAGCACATTGTGATAAATATCTTCTGGCATTTTCCCTCTGCAAATGTAGAAAGCAAATGCCCACTCTTGCCCATTATGCAGAAGGAGCCAGCTGGCCATGGATGTGAAAACCCAGCCCAGGATCTTTGTATGGCTTGTGGATAAGAACACAGACAGCTGAAAGGAAGAGGGATGAAAGGTTTGCTGACATTCCAGTCAACCTTAGCCATCCTTTATTCACCAAAAATAATAGTGAACTGCAGGGGACTTGGCGCATGACCCCATTCATCCATCCTCTTTTGCTAGCTGGAGAGGGAGAGAGAGAGAAAAAGAGGGAGAGAGAGAGAGAAAGAGAGAGGGAGGGAGGGAGAGAGAGGGAGAGGGAGAGAGATCATAATAATAAAGCTCAATGCAATGGACTCAACCATTTAATGTGATTCTGGTTGCCTGCAAACGTTCTTCCGGTGATCACGCATGAAAGAAGAGGAAAAGCAGTTCGCATCCCATATGCATTTGCAAAGCATTCGACAGGGTAGCCTGTTCAAAGGATTACACTCTTGTTCAAGGCTGAGCATTGCAGACCCACACTGGAAATACATCATGAATGAGAGGAAGGCAGATCATTAATATCAGGACATTCGTCTAATCGCTACTTTGTTTCCACCAGAGTCTCATCTTCTAAAGGATTCTTATTGGGCCTGTCTTGCCATCAGAAGCACTTGGTAAAAATAGCAAACATAATGGACTTTCAAATTTAGGTATTTAGAAAAACCGAATAAATCGCACCTTTTGGAAGAAACGTGACCCTTTTGGAGAATAAATTCATAAACTTGTGAAATTTGGCCATAATGGTTGATGAGATAAGGAACTGAAGAGAATAATACATTTTCAACTGTCGCATCCCAAGGACCCATATACGGATGATTTATACAAATATTTCCTTGGCAAAAGTGACTGGAATATTGGCTCAGTAGACAAATTATATTTAGTGTCTTTTAGTGCTGTTCCTAACTTACAAGTTTCTGGTCATAAGCCATCAAAATCATTTTGGGTTATTTTGTCCCTTTTGATTTGTTTCTGTTTGGTTAACCTAAGGCTTAGCAGAGATCCAAAGGACATTCCATTTGGGGAAAAAAAATCATGATCTTAATCAGTCACCATTTAAAAAAAAGAATATGCCTATAAATAAGAAATAGTATGCAAAGGTCTGAAGCCCACCCAGCAAAATAATTCAGTGGACTAAGGATTGCAGATTGAAATTTTTCAAAAGTCTTGTAAAGTGTATTAATTTTCTTTAGTTTTAATGTTTATTTTATATTTTTACATGAGTTGTTATAATTAGTTCATGTGTTAAAAAACAAACTCATGATCTTTCAGTGTAGTACATATGTTGTTGAATTGAATATTTTAATATTGCAAGCTTCCTTGAGAAAAACACAGTCTTGAAAAAGTAGTTAAAATATACATTTAACAAGAAAAACTATAGGGGGAGAAAAGAAGGAACGTTGGTGGAAAATAACTTTAAAAAACATCCTTTGTAATGTACTAGAATATGAAAATCCTGGGTATGGCAATTCATAATGTATTTGTGTGTCGATGTGCAATCTATTAACTGTTACTTTTTTAAATTATGAAAGAGCAAGAAAAAACTTCCTATAAATAAAATTATCCCATTTTCTTCATTATAATAGTCTTGGGATTTCTTCAGCTACTATTATCATTCTATTTCTCAATGTTTTATCATTATGACATCAATATTTATAGCAACTGTTATTTTCTTTTATTAGCTAAAATTTTCCTTTTTTGTGGGCGTGTTATTGAACATATATATATTTTGCAAAAACATGAGCTCCTGACAAACCATTCGTGTATCCCCTCTATCTCTGCTTCAAAGAAAAGTGTAAATATATAAATGGGAACGGAAGAAGCCATCTACTTTTTTGTGAGCCTTGATTCTGCAAAAACTTCTTCTGCAAAAACTTCCTATTCTAAATGTAATTTCATTTTAAGACTTCTTAAATCGTAATCTCGTTTTGAAAAATAGGCATCTGACTGCTTTAGGTTACCCCTCCACACTTTCAGTTTTTGCCAAATTGGATGGGAACAATTTCTCCATTCCTTTTTAGAATAAATATTTTGAACCCAACTTGCATTCCTTCGCATTCTCTTGGAGAGAAAAATACAGCCAACATTTCTGTACAGACTTATCAGCTATCACTTAAGAGAGACAAAGCGGATTATCACCCCAGCTGTCAAGGAAGGCAGGCATCTTACACAACATTTACAGGTAGCAAAGGTCATGTTCCTATGACAGCCTTGGGGACTGGACATATTTCTCCAAAGAATTATGTCCTTTGCCGAAATAAACAGGGACTAATGATTGATTTAAGCACTGAAAACAACTTCATGAAGGGAGAGAGGGAAGGAAAATCCCAGGCTGAAAGAGAAAGAACATCAGAAAAAAGATTTCAATGCATGCATTGATATAGATTATTATATTTGCCCAGATTACCATCTCTTCTTGTGAATTGTTCTCTTTGCCACAAGAACATTCGTTTTCCAAAAATCAGGCAGGTAAACAAGACATAGACTTCTCCAACTTCGTAAATATGCATACAGGATTGTTACCAGGGGCGGGCTCCACTTACCTTCGCCACCGGTTCGCATCGCGATGTTTTGCGCGTGATGCGAACCGGTGGCGAAGGTAAGTGGAACCCACCCCTGGGGCCACTATTAAATATGTGGAAAATAGTTGTAATCATTGCTTCGAATTTATTGAATTGAATTTAGACATGAAGATGGCCAAATTCAGGTTTTTGTCTTCCATCTTTGGGATTGTAGCTTTTGGTGTAGCAAATGAAAGTTAAAGATGATCTTTCTGTCCACTTCAAAGGTGATCACCCCAGATTAAATGGTTGATGGGTAAATTAGTGGCATATCACCAGTTTTTGGTCTGTTTTTTTTTTAAATCCAGCTCTTATTCCAAACATTTACATGAATTCCAGCTGAATTATATTTCCCATTTAGAACTAATATATCATTGTGTATATTACGGAAAAAAGAAATTTGTTGATTTTCTTTCTGACAGCCTTTCCATGTTCTGGGAAGGAGGGGGATCTCTTTTCCAATGATGGACAAACGTGCAGCTGCCTGTTTACACAACTGACTCCTAAATCTTTATGGGTATGGGAACCAACTGTCCCCATCCTGGGCTAGGAGAATTCCAAGTACCTGTCCCCAATCCCTCAGAGGTTTTCAGAAGGAGCAGTATCTTGACATTTGGCGAACCCGAAATAAAGAAGATCTGTTCCACCAACAGGCTGAATGTATTCCAGATGGTAGTATCCTGGTTATTCTTCTCTAAAGAACCTACTCTTGATACACATACTCATGCGTATCCTCTGCATATCTTCAGCAACAGCGCTACCATCTGCAGATAGCAGGAACTTAAAACTGCATGGATGTTTTCAGATGCAAAGGTAAGACTGAGGATGCCATGCTTCCATTCTGGCATTCAATAAGGTCCCAAGGAGATTGATAGGATCTCAAGATGTTCCTATGGTGCTTCTGTTCTCATGGGTTGTATCTGTGTCTCAGGCTTTATATTTAGGGCAGCTGATGTGGCCTAGAGGTGGAGCTCTTGCCTCACAATCAGAAGATTGTGAGTTCGATCCTAGGTAGAGGCAGATGTAGGGTCTCCTGCTTGGGCAAGGGGGTTGGACTAGATGACCTCCAAGGTCCCTTCCAACTCTGTTATTCTGTTATGTTATATCTAACACATCTAGCTGAAAAACTGATTAAAACTGGAAGAGCCACTGCTTGTCAATTTTGATGAGCAAGATGGATCAGTAATCTCATATCTAGTTTAATATAGTGGCATTTTAATTCATACATACACATACATTTATTTGAGAGTAGATACTGGACTAGAAACATGAAGATCTGACCTTTTTCTTAGTCATAGAAGCTGGCAGGGTTACCTGGGCCAGTTTCTCCTCACTACAAGAGTCAACACAATGTAATGGTTTTGATATTAAGGTGATACTGAACGGACAGACCAGGTTCTACACTTCCCTTAGAGCAGTGCTTCTCAATTATTTTCTGTTATGCCCCCCCTAGGAAGAAGTAAACATTTCACGCGCCCCCAACTCTCCGATCTGTGCCCCAATGGAATTTTAGTGTTAATATTTATTATTTTACTTATTATAAGCTGCAAGCAAACTATTGGCTGGGGAAGACTGCTCTACCCACTTACTTGGGAGTAAGTCACACTGAACTCAGTGGAGCCTGTTTTCGGTTAGGCAGGCATAGACTACCGTGGTTAGGGCCCTCTTTTGACACGGGGCCAGGCCAGCTTAATCAAGCCGATGTTTTGGGGTCGCCGGCCTGGCCCATAAGCGCCGCCTCTGCCGGGCACTCACAGCGAATGGTGTGGAAGGAGGCTTTAGGGTGCCGTTCAAAGCTTTCACCCAGCTGCAGAGGATGCTCCTCCTTGTCCAGCAGCAGGTTCGCCACGTCGTTCATGGCTACTGCGGCGCCCGCCGAGAACAACAAGAACCCACGCAGCTGCCCCGCCCCGCCTGGCCGCCTTCTCTCTGGGCTCAGAGCAGTGTGCAACTGGGAAAACACTCCCCGTCCCGGGGAATCGATCGAGAGTGACCACACATGTTCCCCGGGGTCACACGTGCCCCCCTGGCATTGCTCCGAGCACCCCACCATTTGAGAAGGACTGCCTTAGAGAAAGGGATGTTGGATGGGTGATTTTGGGGCAGTTATTTGTTTCCAGCCTTAGACTGGGGAGTTGAAAAACACCTAGTTACCAACCTGCACTGGGTCAGTGTTCATTATATTATATAATATGGATCTCAAGCTTTAAGTGTATAGTAGAAGATGATTCAAAAAGGCATAACAAACATGTATGAGGACATATTTATATTAGATTTCAAGAGTAAATTTCATCTTCAGAGAAGACTGGAATTCCTTCAGAAGGAGGGAGAGCTGGAGCTAGAAAATACTTAGGCTGCTATGTTTCATCATCCAAGAGTTTAAAAATGCTGAAATGTGAAACTTGTACAAAAAATAGGCTTAATAGAGTTTGAATGGCATATATCCCATCAGAACCAAAATATCATTATCCTTCATAAACAATTGGATTCAGATATATTTGCTCTGCAATTTTTTTATCCCATGTGGGAATGGAGCTTACAAATTAGGAAAGCGAAATAAGTTCTAGCGTATTTCAGAATACAAGAGATGCTGTTTGTTACAGTTCAGGTTGAATTAATCTGCATTGGTTTTGTCTGGTATCTCATTACAGTCAGATGTTGTCAGGTGTGTCTGCTCTGCTTTTTGAGAGAGGTTTTAAAAATCAGCGTTTGCTTGTGATGAATCAGCAGCTGAGGGTTTCTCTGTTGTTAGCCCTTAAAATATTAGAATGATTTAGATGCAAAAATCTAAATATTCATAGGCAACTAAAACATATTGGCAAGCCATTCTGGACCATCAAATAATTTGAAGATTGGTGTCACCTAGTTTATTTTCAATTACTGCAATTGCATTTTAAAATTTTCTTTTTATACAAAATGGCATGACGTAGAGCAGTGGTTCCCAACCTGTGGTACGTGTACCACTAGTGGTACGCGAGGGCCTTCCAGGTGGTACGCGAACACTTTCGGGGTCATGAACGATTTTTAGTTAGTTATTTTTTACTTCACAAAAATGTTTACTGCCTAACACAAGATAATCTGGCAACGATTTGCAACTGTTGCCACACGCCACCCACCTGGTCCCAGCGGCCCGAGAATCCAGTTGCTGGATGCGCGGGGCCAAAAAAGGAACGGTACAATTATGGAAATTTAGTTTCTCTGGAACCAGGTGGTACGCGGCGACTGTACGGGACCTCCAAGTGGTACTCGATCACAAAAAGGTTGGGAACCACTGACGTAGAGACACAGATTCTTCAAGCCACAGACCAGATGAATGCACGGATTCTGCAAATATCCATCATTCTTAGCTCTTTCGGCCAATCACTAAGGGACTGTGAGTTCTAGCCCTGCCTTAGGCATGAAAACCAACTGGTAAGTTTGGGCCAGTCACTTTCTCTCAGCCCAATCCACATTACAGGGTTGTTGTTATGGAGAAAATAGGAAAAGGGAGGAGTATTAGGTACATTCACTGCTATGAGTTACTTATAAAGTAATAAAGGTGGGATAACAATCTGATAAAGATAGTCCTTGACTTACAACCATCACTGAGCCCAAAATTTCTGATGCTAAGCAAGGCAGTTATTAAGTGAGATTTGCTCCATTTTATGACCATTTTTGCCACAGTTGATAAGTGAATAATTCGGTTGTTATGCAAATCTGGCTTTCCCCATTGAAGCCAGCTGGGAAGGTTTCGAATGGTGATTCTGGGACATCGCAATTGTCATAAATATATGTTAGTTGCCAAGTGCTCAAATTTTGATTACGTTACCATAGGGATTCTGCAAGTGTCAAAAATGTAAACACTGACCTTTTTCAATGCTGTTGTAACTTCATTCAATCATTAAATGAATGGTTGTAAGTTGAGGACTTCCAATAAACAAACAAACAAACAAACAAACAAATGTCTAATAAATAAAATAAAGATGTGTACAAAATACATTTTACTGTACTAAATACGTTTTTCCTTTAATTTTGCTAAACTGATCCTTTTGTTTGGCCAGCATACAAGTCTGGTGATAATAATAAACGCGAAAGTAGGCAGTTCCAGTCTTAAAGAAAACAAAAAAATAATTCAGGAAATCTGGCCAGAAAGAAGTCAGCTCATGCCTCATTGATACAGATTGAGTTTTAGATCAACCCCACCCCCACCCATATCCCTAATTATGAATTGGTTGAATAGTCTGAATTTGGAGATAAAGAGATAAAAATAAATCATTTCCACCACTGGTGGGAAGCAAGGGATGGTCCTTGACCTTGATGGCATTGCGATGCCCTCTGATTCTCTCAACATTAGAAGTCTCCTGTGATCCCTGATCGTTAGCTCTGCTGGGCAAATTGCCACAGAGTTTATATTTAGTAGGTGTTTGATGCATTTTGGCAGGAGAAGAGAAGAGAGAGAGGAATGAGAAAAAAAGACGTTAAAAACAAAATATTACCACGCAATATTTTACAAGGACATTTTACAAGGAAGATACCTTTTTAAAATAAAATTGTTTTGTCTGAAAAGAAGTTGGAGCATGGCCCTAATATGCAATTTAAAACAGACTGCCAGATGTGGGAAAAGTTTAAAAACTAAGAAATCTGGCTAGCACAATGTAGAGCGGTAGCCAAAGGAATGTTCTAAGATACTCAGATCTATAGATGAATTTTGGGTAGTATAGTTGAACCTGAACTTTGATCAGAGCAATAGGGGGTCACACATTTGCCTTCAGCATTTCCCATGCCTTTCTTTCTCCTTCTCTTTCCCAGGTTCATCGCGATGTTCTTGCTAGGCGGAGAGAGAAGGAAAGCTGAGGAGAACAGGCGATGCCTCTCAACGCCAATCCCCAGCAAGGCTAATAGCAAACGAGTGAAGAGCTGTCACTCAATAACATCTGGTGAGCTGCAAACTCTCCAGCTGTGCAGGAGATGAAAATAGGCTTTGAATGCAGAAATATCTAAATTTAACCCTCAGGTAACAGGTGAGAAGAAAGAAGTGATATACGGAATCTTACAGAGTCACTGCCAGTCTCAAAAGACCAGATTTAAACAACATGGTGCCGTCCAAATTTGTAAGTCCACCTTCCATCCAACACAGCCAACTACAAGCTAATTGAGAATTGCAGAAAATGCAGCCTAGGACTAGATTTGGGGGGGTGGGGCAGTGGTGGGTTCCTACCGGTGCGGTCCACTCTATAGCACTGGTAGCGGCCCGCTGGTGATCTCACAGTACCGGTACGGTCAGTTGCCGGTGCCTGGGCGCCGCCATTTTTAAAAAAAAAATTTAAATTTTTTTTTTAACATTTTCTTCTGCGCATGCCCAGAAGCCGAGCTTCCGGCACTGCGCATGCGCTGCCTTCCTACCCCATAGTGAGTCCAAGCAGGGGAGGATGGCTGAGGGAGCGCATGAGACGCTGAAAGAACGGGCGGCAGGAGCTATCTCCATTCCCCTCCCTTCAGCAGTCCCAGAAGCCACGAACACGCGGTGATGATCCCAGGCATTTTTGCACATTCAAGGCTTCTCAAGCTGCTGAGGGGAGGGGGAATGGGTGGCAGGACCTATCTCAGTTTCCCTCCCTTCAGCAGTCTGAGAAGCCACGCCCACCCAGTCACATGGCCGGCAAGCCATGCCCACCCGGTCACATGGCTGGCAAGCCACACCCACAAAATAAGCCACACCCACAGAGTGGTAGTAAAAAAATTAGGAACCCGCCCCTGGGGGGGGGGAATGGAAAAAATGGACCAACATGCTGAAAGTAGCAATCATAAATGGCTGATGAGCTTAGACTTGTAGAAAGTAGGTTTGTCAAATTGCCACTGTACTCATCTCTTACTACAGGTAGTCCTCATGTAACAACCATTCATTTAGCAACAGTTCAAAGTGACAATGGCACCGAAAATAGTGACTTATAACTAGGGTGCCCAGATACCTTTGATCCAAAATCAAGACAGTTTTTAAAAAATAGCACTTCTCAACATAATGTTTATTACTCCAACAAAGCCAATAAAGCATCATATTCACACGTATTTACTATTAGATGATATCTTATTCAGCAAATTTTCGTCGCCCAAAATCCTTTTATACATTTCGCAACACGATGAAGAAGAATGATTTATTTTAATTTGAAGCAAGCATTTCACGGTTTTAACATCCAATCGATTTCGATCGTCTGTCCACTGCTTCTTGCACAGGGAAAATACTCTTTCCACAGCCATGTTTGACGTAGGAATTGAAAAAATTATGCTAACTAGAATTTTCAGATCAAAGAATTTGTTGCTTCGAAACAAAGTGGACCATTTTTTATCAATCGGCAAATTATTAAATTCGTCTGAAGAGGCTTCTAGCAATGAGTTCAACTCGCTAGTTTCATCAAACAATGAATCTTTCATGGCAATATCTGGCAATAAATATTCAGCTGACTTTTGAACTTCATCATATTTAATACTAGCTTTTAACATCAGCCAATCAGTTGAGCAAGGATAATTGTCCAAGCTGAACCACTTATCAATATAATTAATAGCTGTTGTATAAAAGTCAATGAATTCGCCTTTAAGTTGATTGGCCAAATCCGGATCGTCTAAACCTAGTAGCTTAGAAGATGTAATGGCACCAAATGTACTTTCATTTAACGTTCATCTTGATTATCCTAAAATTTTACAAAAGTTCAGGATAAATCAGGATGGGAACTCGAATTTTAGGACAAAATCAGGACATTTTCAGAATCAGGACAAGCTTCTAAAAATCAGGACAATCCTGATAAAATCAGGACATATGGGCACCCTACTTATAACTGTCCTAATGATTCTTGCAACATACCTAAGGTCATGTGATCGTAATTCAGGCACTTGCCAACTGGCATGTACTTAACATGGTGCAGCTTCCTGGAGTCAAGGTCATTTGGGACCTTCCCAACTGGGTTCCAACAAGCAAACCTAATGGCAGAAGCCAGATTTGTTTAAGAACCCTGGGATTCAGGGGCGGGTTGCTCGCTTACCTCGCTGCCGGAACCATGCACGCGCATCTCCACGCTTCGGGGGCGCATGCGCTCACCACACGCACATGCCCCCTCGTGCAATTTTGCTTCTGCGCATGCCGGAAGCAAAATCGCACCAAAATCTTGCAAGGGGACGCGCGCGAGAGATTTTGGTGCGATTTTGCTTCTGCACATGCGCAGAAGCAAAATCAACCCAAAATCACCGAAAAAAATGGTGACGCGCGCAGTGGACCGGCAGAGAGGGCTCCAGAGCGGTTGTGCAATCAGCCGCCCCCTACCAGAGCTGCGCACCGGGCAGCTCTGGCAGGAACCCACCTCTGCTGGGATTCACTTAACAACTGCAATGATTTGCTTAACAATTATGGCAAAGGAGGTCATAAAATCAGTGTAACCCACTTAACAACTGCCTGCTTAGCAATGTAAATTTGGGTCTGGATTATGGTTATAAGTCAAGGGTTATCTGTAGTATAGCCTTTCTATTATGGCTTGAAGCTGCAGTGGTGCAGTGGTTACAATGCAGTACTGCAGGCTACTTCTGCTGACTGCCGGCTGCCTACAATTTGGCAGTTTGAATCTCACCCAGGCTCAAGGTTGACTCAGCCTTCCATTCTTCTGAGGCGAGTAAAATGAGGACCCAGATTGTTGGGGGCTGACTCTGTAAACCGCTTAGAGAAGGCTGTAAAGCACTGTGAAGCAGTGCTATTGCTATTGAAGTATAGGGCTGGAAGAGACTTGTGGTTCCATCAATGGCACAGTAAGCTCACCTGCCTGATTGGGCTGTAGCTTTACCTCCATATTAGAAACTAAAACCCCAATTTGGGAACAGTTTTAAGAATAAATAGGATAATTATTTATTCTAAAACCAGTTCATACGACTAGAGATGTCTTGGGTGCATCTCTCTCTATCGTCTATCATCGTGATGGCGAACCTATGGCACCTGTGCCTCAGGTGGCATGTGGAGCCATATCTGAGGGCACACGAGGCGTTGCCCTATGTAAGCTCCAGTGTGCATGTGCATGCTGGCCAGCTGATTTTCGGCCTTCCGGAGGGTGGGGGAGGCCGTTTTCACCAGGCTTTTGGAAAGCTTCCTAAAGCCTGGGAAAGGCGAAAAATGGCCCAACAGGCCTACCGGAAGTTTGTTTCGAAACTTCCGGTAGGCCCGTTGGGCCGTTTTCCACCTTCCCCAGGCTTCAGGAAAGCCTCCAGAGCCTGTGGATGGCGAAGAATGGGCCAAACAGTCCTACTGGAAAATTGTTCCTGAACTTCCAGTAGGCCCGTTGGGCTGTTTTTTGCCCTCCCCACAAACGGCACAACGGGCTTACCGGAAGTCCGGAGGATTCAGTGAGGTCTGCGTGCATGCACGGAGGAGTTGTGTGCGCATGCACAGGGGAGGGCATTGCATTATGGGTGTGGGCATGCATGCGTGTGCTATCGCGTGCACACACACCCTTTTGGCACCCAAGCAAAAAAAGGTTCACCATCACTGGTCTATCGTCTATCGCCTGCCTATCTGCAGGCCTATTTATTTGCCTCTCTATCTGCTTATCTATCTATGGTGAATGTATTTGTATTTTGTATTTGTTTATTTTGTCAAGCATAAATGAATATAAGCAAAGTACAAACAGTAAAACATGATTGAATATATATATATTCATATATATATGTATATATATATATATACAAGCATGAATAAGAGTAGAAGAGGTATGAATATATGGGTACATTAGGACAGGAACGGTAGGCACGATTGTGCGCTTATGCACGCCCCTTACTGACCTCTTAGGAATGGGGTGAGGTCAATGGTAGATAATAAGAGGTTGAAGTTTTTGGGGTTTGGGGAAGAAACTACTGAGTCAGGTAAAGTGTTCCAGGCGTTGACAACTCTGTTGTTGAAGTCGAATTTTTTGCAATCAAGTCTGGAGCGGTTTACATTAAGTTTGTATCTATTATGAGCTCGTGTATTATTGCAGTTGAAGCTGAAATAGTCATTAACGGGTAGGACATTGAGGCGGATAATTTTGTGAGCTACACTTAGGTCAGATCTAAGGCAGCGGAGTTCTAAATTTTGAAGTCCCAATATTTCTAGTCTGGTTTCATAAGGAATTCTGTTATGAACAGAGGAATGTAATACTCTTCTTGTGAAGTATAGCTGGACATTCTCAATAGTGTTAATGTCTGATATGAAGTGTGGGTTCCAGACTGATGAGCTGTATTCAAGGATCGGTCTAGCAAATGTTCCCCTGGAAAGGAAATGGAACAAAATGCCAATCCAAAATGCCAACCCAGCAGACTATAACTCAACCACAGCAACAAGGAAGCAGATTTGGAGAATTTGAATCCAAGTACCAGTGGTTTACTCTTTTACAGACTTGAACTGAAATCTCTTTTTGGGTTGGAACATTCATTTGTCAGAGGAGACTCCATACACAGAGTCAAATGTGATCATGGGTTCATTCTGTTTCTCTACTCAGAGGAGCATTTGCTGACCCAACCTCCAATGGAAAGAAATATATCTGAACTAAGGGAGGGATGTGTGTGTGCCAGAAGTTGGAAGAGAATCTGTGTGCATCAAGAGCTGTGTGTCAGAGGAAATGCCTCTATACCATGTTTCCCTAAAAATAAGACCCTGTCTTATATTTTTTTGAATCCCAAAATAAGCGCTTGGCCTGATTTTCAGGGAGGTCTTATTATTTTGGGGTGTGTGGAGCAAGACGGGGCTCCTCTTGCCGTCTTACCTGATTTCCAGCTCTGTCTCCTTAACCCTAACCAGAGGTAATGGCATGGACCGGCTGTGCATGTGTTTAAATATTTTCGGGGAGGGCTTATTTTCGGGGAAACATGGTAGCAAGGTTATTGGCAGTCAGAGATTAAACAAACTGAAGGCCAATTCAGAGTCAAAGGCACCCTCTGTAAAATATGAAAACATTAAATGAATATTTTAAACTATATCTCAGAAACCTACTGTCCTTAGGAAGCATCTTGAGCTCTGTGCTGACATTTGCAAATTGCCCATTAGTGATAATGTGGAAACAGACATTGTTACATTCTCAGACTGAAGCACATAGGCTTCAGTCAGGTCCTCCATTTTGGAGGGAAAATACTGACTGCTGATTCCAGGGGTGGGCAAACCATGGTTCTTTGAGGACCTTCGGACCAACTCCCAGAATTCCTGAGCCAGCGATGCATGCATGGCTGGCTCAGGAATTCTGGAAGTTGAAGTCCACAGGTCATCAAAGAACCATAGTTTGCCCATCCCTGGGCTAGACTGTCTGGCAGCTCCCTATAAAAGGGCTGGCTGTCAGACAGAGCCTTTGCTGGATTGTAAATAGTTGCCAAATAAAGAGCTGTTGTTTTGAAGCCACTTCTGTCTGCTTCTTCCATTCACCCTATCTAACACTGGCGACGAAGGTGGAATTGGAAGGCAGATAGCCCAGAAAAGAGCTGACAATCTTGCAATCCAGCCCGGGGCAGTAAGTCTTTGACAAACGTCCTTTTTAAAGCGCCAACTCAGCCGACATGACGACGCACGCCCTGCCGAGTTACTTCAAACCAGCACAGAAGCACTGGGACACCTACATGACTCACTTCAAATGCTTCATGGAGGCAAACGACCTCCTTGGGCTATCGGACAACTGCAAACGAGCGCTCTTCCTGAGCTACTGCAGACAGCCCAGGCACTCGCCGAACCAACACCGGTCCAGACAGTCACCTGGTCCGCCCTACAGACAATGCTCAAGACCCATTATGCCCCAAAACCCTCCAAATTCGTGCAGCGCCTTCAATCTGCGGAACCAGAAGGAGGTGGAGTCCATTAATGAATACATTGCTGCACTGTGCAAGGCTGCTGCCCATTGTGAGTTCTGCAATCTAGATGAGCTACTGCTCGACCGAGTGATCTGCGGAATTCGGGACATTAACCTCCAATGGAGGTTACTTTCAAAGACCACCCTCACTCTCCAGATTGCGTTGGACGAGGCCAGGGCAGCCGAGGCATCCACTAGGTCGAGTGAGGCACTATATCAACCAAGCAGCTTGAAAAGCGCGCGAAAGATGGTCAGCGTGCATCGTGAGAGTTTGGCGCGAGACTTCTCACCTGACAGCGATGAGGAAGTTTGCCGCCTTTGATTCAAAAAGCAAGAAACGGCAAACGCACCTGATGACAGACTTCCACCATGTGCCAGCTGCGGAGGGCACCATCACCACACCAACTGCCGATGCCGCAAGGCCATCTGTCAACAATGCGACCGTCGCGGTCATCTAGCAAGAGTCTGCCACGCCAAGGTGCCTCCACCACAGGCAACACGACGAGCACCAAACAAGCTTGGCTACGCTAAGCAATCTCAACACAGGGGATGGCAGCCATGATGGAGAACCAACTGGGCCAGCACGACCTAGGCCTGCCAAACAACAATCCAGCAAGCAACCACGCCACACCGGAAGAAGCTGCGAGTCACCATCCTGCTCGAGGGGTCACCATGCAGCATGGAGATCGACACTGGATCGTCTCTCACCATCGTATCCTGGGCCATGCTGCAACAGCAATCCTGGGGATCCAGAAGAAACAACTGCAGCGCCAAGAGCTGAGGCTGACTGACTGACTACCAAGGCAACCACATTCCAGTCATCAGCTGCGGCACCTTCCGGGTGCAATTCAAGAATTTCAATGCCCCCCTCATGCTGACAGTGGTCAGTGGCTCCCTTCCAAGCCTGCTCGGCTTGGAGTGGTTCGAGTCCATCAGCATGGGGGTGACTGGAATCAACACCGTCACTGACAGCGCCATGGAAGACCTTCTGAGGGAGTTCGATGACATTTTTAGCGGCAGTCTGGGTACATATAAGGAGACCCCAATTTTGTTCAATTTGGACCCAAACGTAGCTCCAATTCGGCTTAAACCCCGGAGGCCTCCTCTCGCCCTCCGACCGAAAATAAATAAGGACTTGGACAAGCTAATTGGCCAAGGGTTCCTAGAGCCCGTTGACCATGCATGCTGGGAAACCCCTATAGTGACCTTGGTCAAGCCAGATGGATCAATTCACCTGTTGCCTGAGTATAAGTGCATGCTTAATAAGGTACTTCAGCAAAGCGCCTATCCAGTTCCTGTGGTCCAGCATCGGCTGCACTCCCTGGGCCCAGGAAAGATTTTTGCAAAACTCAATCTTGCGCAGGCCTACCAGCAGCTGCCTATAGATGGCGCCACTGTGGAGGCCCAGATAATTGTGATGCACAGGGGTGCATTTAAATGTACGCAGCTCCAGTTTGGAGTTAGCGTAGTCCCCGGACTGTTTCAAAGTCTTATGGAATGCCTGTTAGAAGGAATTCCAGGGGTCGTGCCATATTTCGATGATATTCTAATTTTGGCCAAAGACAAAAAACAATTATTTCAAAGACTGAGGACAGTACTGACCCGAATTCACGACAAGAGTCTGCAGCTTAAAAAAGGAAAATGCCAAATTGGAGTGGACAGGCTTCACTCTTTGGTGTTGGGGCTGTCCTCAGCCATCGCCTACCCAACGGCACTGAGGCACCCATCACCTTCTATTCTAGGACTCTGTCCACTGCGGAGCTCAATTACAGTCAGTTGGACAGAGAAGTGCTGGCTGTGATGGCCGGAGTCAAGTGCTTTTACGACTATTTGTATGAGCGGTAATTTGATTTGATCAGGACCACAAGCCGCTTTTGGGACTCATTGCAGGTGACCGCCCCACATCTGCCTCACTATCACCCAGGATGACTAGGTGGGCCATTTTCCTGGCCGTCTATAGCTACCGGCTAATACACTGGCACGGACAGACTTTGGGGCATGCTGACGCCCTCAGCCACTGTCCCTTGCCGGAGCTACTGGAAGACCCCACACCTGAGACACCTGTGCTTCTAATTGACTGCTTAGACTCTGGCCCGATAACCTCACTTGAGGTTGCATGCCACTCTACCAAGGACAAAATAATCGCCCACTGCACTGGATGTTGAGGGGGTGGCCGAAGGGGTCTGTTGGGGCTGAATTTAAAATGTTTATGACCAAACAAAACGAACTGTCAGTATTGCAGGGTTGCCTTCTCTGGGGGGACTGAGTGGTTGTTCCACAGAAACTGTGTGTTGCAGTTTTGGAAGCATTGCATGTAGGCCATCCGGGGATTGTCCGGATGAAAGCCTTGGCTAGAAGCTATGTCTAGTGGCCTAACATGGACGGGACATTACTGTATGGGTGGCCACCTGCTCTCCGTGTCAGGAATCCAAACCAGGTCCCCAGAGGCCCCCACACATGAATGGGAACAGCCGAAGGCACCCTGGTCCAGAGTGCACATTGACTTCGCTGGCCCTACTCATGGGCAAACTTTCCTCGTAGTCGTGGACACATACTCGAAGTGGTTAGAGATAGCCCTCATGACCGAGTAGAGCTCGAGGATGGTAGAAGCTGGAGGCGGCATGTTGACCAAGGCCAACTCAGCCACTCCACTCTTAGGCTACCAGAACTAACTTCTGAGCCAATGCCTCAGGATAGGAGCAATCACTCGCTCCTAACAGAGAGAACTCAAGCCAACCAAGTCCGGAAGACTTACCTAGTGACTCTCATGCTGGGGGGCGAGCTCCGAGTGAACCGGTCCTTGAATCTCCAGCCACGCCCCAGGCCAAAATCCAGAAGCTTCCATTGGTCGAGGCCGGGAGCAACAGAAGCTCGTCCAACCTGACCGCTCACCCAGCTCCGACTGAGCTGCGCAGGTCTGAAAGACCAACTAAACGCCCTGCCTATCTGTGTGACTATGTCACATGTTGGGTTAGCCCAGTGGTTCCCAACCTGGGGGTCGGGACCCCTTTGGGGGTCGAACGACCATTTCCCAGGGGTCGCCCCAACATCCTCAGCTTCCCCCCCCCCACTGCCACAAGCCTGGCCATATCGACTCAACTCGCCCGAGCCCTCCGATTGGTCGGGAGAGGTGCCATTCGGTGAGAGGCGTTTGTGACGCCTGGCGGCCGAGCTTTGACGGCATCAGCTAAGGGGCCAGCTTTGCTTTGAATTCTGGGAGTTGAAGTCCAGGCACCTTAAAAGTTGCTGAGATTGAGAAATATTGCTGTACACTTGTTGGTTATCAAGTCTAAATACAGAAGTAGACTTGTTGTGAAAGATGATATTCCTTGTGCTCTTGCAAAGACTGACCCGAGAATTTCTGATCTGGCATAATTACATATTGTTTTTGTGATTAATCACTATGCTTTAATTATGTTCAATTTGTAACAATGAAAATACATCCTGCATATTAGATATTTACATTACGATTCATAACGGTAGCAAAATTACAGTTATGAAGTAGCAACAAAAATAATTTTATGGTTGGGGGTCACCACAACATGAGGAACTATATTAAGGGGTCGCGGCATTAGAAAGGTTGGGAACCACTGGGTTAGCCCAACTAAGAGGGGAGGGGTATATCACATAGAATGAAGCACATAGGCTTCAGTCAGGTCCTCCATTCTGGAGGGAAAATACTGACTGCTGATTGGCTACACTGTCCGGCAGCTCCCTATAAAAGGGCTGGCTGTCAGACAGAACTTTGCTGGATTGTAAATAGTTGCCAAATAAAGAGCTGTTGTTTTGAAGCCACTTCTGTCTGCCTCTTCCATTCACTCTAGCTAACAGACCTTCTTTGTGGTAGCCCCTATTTTCAAGAAAATCATCTCTTTTGTAATACAGTCTGCATAACACTGAAGTGCTTTGTACATCCTAAAAACATATGCTTTTACATTGGTTTTCCTGCATTATTTTAAATATTGTACGTTGAACAGCTAGTCCTCGACTTATGACTTAGTTGAACCTGAAATTAAGGTCATAATTACAACGTACAAGCACTTATTAAGCAGGTCACCTTGTGTCTGTGCCTGGTTTTACTTTTTTTTTTTGCATTGGTCGTTAAGTGAATGACATGGTTGTTAAATAAACATGGCTGTCATTATTTGAATCTATTACACCAAATGGATTTTTTTGTGTGGAAACCAGATATACAACAGTAAATGTCAGAAACCAGGAAAAAAATGTCAAAAATCAAAGTCAAGTGACCGTAGGACACTGCAAATGGCCATAAATGTGAGCTTCACTCCAGTTGCTGAGTGCATATGACTGCTGAGAGGGGGTGCAGCTGTCAGAATTTCAAACTTAAGTCATAAGTACCTTTTGTGGGGGATCTATCATAACTATGATCAGTCACTAAGTGACCCGTCATTAAGCGAGGACTACCTGTATGGATCCGATGTGTAGGGAGCATGTATTTTCTTTACTCTTTAAGGATCTGATTCTAGTCTTGCTTTCGTTTATATTTCTATTACAACTTTAGAAATTTTTTAAAATAAAAAATGGTACAGGTAGTCCTTACGTTCACAAGTGAGGCCAAAACTCCTGTTGCTAAGCAACAGTTTAAATGAGCTTTGCCCCATTTTATGACATTTCTTGCCACTGTTGTTAAGTGGATCAGTACAATTGTTAAGTGAATCTGAGTTCCCTGTTGACTTTGCTTTTCAAAAGGTCACAAAAGATGATTACATGACCTCGGGACACGGCAACCTTCATAAATACATGCAAGCTGACAACCATCTGAATTTTGAACCACGTGACCGTGGGAATGCTGCAGTGGTCATCAGCATGAAAAATGGTCATAAGCAGAGGTAGTATTCTGCCGGTTCAGACCGGTTCGGGTGAACCGGTAGCGACGACCTGTGGGCAATGTTCCCTCTAAGCTGCGCGGCCGCGCAGCAGTGCACGTAACGAGAGAACGGCACGCAGCAGTTTCCAACTGCCGCGCGCCATTTTCTAATATCAGAGGCTGCACGACTGCGCGCCCACGCACATGACTAGAGAACGGTGCACAGCAGTTTCCAATTGCCGCGCGCCATTTTCTAACGTTAGATGGACCATTGCCTTTGGGTGGCCCCACCCGCCCCGGTGCTATGCCCCGGTGCTATTTCTGCATGTTTTGAAGCTGTGCACATGTGTGCAAGTTGCGCAAGCAAGCAAAGCGCATGCGCATGCGCAAAAGGTTGCGCGCGCTCAGATTTGCGAACCAGTAGGGAAGGTAAGTGAATACCCATCTCTGGTCATAAGTCACTTTTTTCAGTGCCATTGTAACTTTGAACTGTCACTAAATGAACGATTGTAAGTTGAGGACTATCTGTACATAAATACTTCCTGGCAAATAAGGAAGTGGTCGGTATTTATATGTTGATTGCAGAAAGTTTAGAAGAGAGAGCCCCAGTGGACAGAACCATTGGAATAAGATTGCTTATATCAGTTTAGGCCTTTGCCTCTTCTGAGATTTTCTGCTCCAAACGGTTCCTCCATGTGCTGTCTTTATATGTTTAGGCTGGGGCAAAGGTTGCCCAGTCATAATCTCCTGCTTCCTATTTGTAACTGTGTGGGCTTTTATCCCAGGCCCTTTCTCTCTGGTTACTTACAGCTCCCTTTTGGATGCCTAACTATTTCTCTGAATGGTTTGAAATGTTCAGATTCTATCAAGAGAGTTATTTGATTATTTTACTTCTGGTGCAGTAGTTAAGATGTTGGCCTTGCAAGCATCTTAGAATGTGAAATCTAGTCCAGTCTTAGGCCTGAAAGCTGGCTGGATAACTTTTTAAAATTTAATTTAATCTTTCCTTTATTATTTTTATAAATAACTCAAGGCTGTAAACATATCAAACACACCTTCCTCCTCCTATGAATGTATGGTCTCCCACTTTCTAGCCTGGTGCTTTAACCACTGAACTAAACTGGATCTCTAAATAACTTTGGACCAGAGGTGGGTTGCTCCTGGTTTGGACTGGCTCTATAGAACCGGTAGCGGCAATTTCCCCCCGCTTGCCGAACTGGGAGCGATCGCTGGCTGGCTACGCCCCTGAACTGGCTCTCTCAGCGGTGCCATAGGCACCACCATCTTGGTTTTGGCTTCTGCGCATGCGCAGAAGCTGGGTTTTTAGCACTGCGCATGTGTGTGTGTGCAAAGTGTGTGCGTGACCGCGCGGTGCACAACACATGCGCACCCACATGGCACGGGAGGAAGAGAACTGGCAGTGAGGTAAGTTAGAACCCACTCCTGCTTTGGATCTAGCACCAGGAGAGTGTTATAGTCCCACCTTAGGCATATAGTTGTGTGGGGTTTTTAAATTATTTTTTTCCTATCTTTATTATTTTTTTATAAATCACTCGAGGTGGCAAACAAATATAACACACCTTCTTTCTCCTATGTTCCCCACAACAACCCTATGAAGTGAGTTGGACTGAGAAAGAGTCACTGGCCCACAGTCACCCAGCCGGCTTTCATGGCTAAGGCGGGACTTGAACTCACAGTCTCTAGCCTGCTGTCTATCCTCAGGCACTTCTCTCTATCAGAATTTAGGGAACTTCTCTCTACCATACTTTCTGGTGAGAGAAAAGTTCCCTGAGGATGGGCTCCAGCACAAATCCAAAAGCCCAGAAGACTAAACCTCTGGTACCAGTAACCCACCCAGATTAGATCTTGTAACATCATCCTGGGAGATGTATATTTGCCTTCATTCATGGATATGTTTGCCATCTTGAGTTATTAATAAAAAACAATAATGGTGGGATGAAAAAATGTAATAAATAAATAAAAATGTGCACCATTATTCATGTGCAGATATTTCTATATTGCCCAGTTCCTAGAAAATAACAGAAATGTCCAAAGATTTTCTTCTAACGTAGGGGTGTCAAACTGGCGGCCCGCAGGTCAGATGAGTCACACGCAGGCCATGCTCACCCCAGCTCCGCAAAGGGGAAGAACATTGTGATATGTCATGTGACGACAACGTGATATGGCAAGTTTGACACCCGTGTTCTAAAGCATGCATTTCTGAAAGTGTATGTTTGCTGAAGTATGTCTATGGAGATTCTCAGTCATCCAGGTCATGGTTGTCCCAAAGGTGCTTTTTCAAGAGACAATTGGACTTTCTGGTTTTTCTTTGAAGATGTTTCGCTTCTCATCCAAGAAGCTTCTTCAGCTGAAGTACCGTATTTTTCGGAGTATAAGACGCACCTTTTTCCTCCCTAAAAGTGGCTGAAAATTTGGGTGCGTCTTATACTTTGAATGTAGCTTTTTTTTTCCAGCCCTAACTAGGTGCTAACAAATCTTCCCAGCTCTTACCTTGCAGGCTTTTTCATTGTTACTCTCTCCAAAGAATGTTTTTTCAGCCCTAAGTCTTTGCAGAATTTTTTTTCATTGCTCTACTTGCTCCGAAAAAGTTTTTTTCTAGCCCTAACCAGGTGCTAACTATCTTCCCAGCTCTTACCGGCTTGCAGGCTCTTTCATTGTTATTCTCTCAGAAGAAGGTTTTTTTAAGTCCTAACCAGGGGATAAAATAATGTGCTGAAGCTGACCAGACTAAGGATGCTAGCCAGATGAATACCTGGTAGGCAGATTGTTTTCCCCTATTTTCCTCCCCAAAAACTAAGGTGTGTCTTATACTCCGTTGCGTCTTATACTCCAAAAAATACGGTATATTATCTTAAAATGCTTTTTTAAAATGCATATGGATCCCACTTTTGAGTAGACATCTGCATGTACAAAATTCAGACACACAGAAATAGTGAAGGAGTTGTATGTCAGAAGTCACTTTTCATTAGCATGAGTAAGTTCTACACTCTCATTCATTAATTTGCTTATGATTGGGACAGATTTGGGTTCAGTTCCCTGTGTTTTCGTCTTAAGGCAGAGGAGTCCCACAGCAGATGCCCACCCCAACTCCATTCTTTGAGACCAGAACAAAATGAAGAAATTACTGGACAATATGAGATGTCAGAGTCAGGGCAAGTGGAGGAGATATTGAAAATTATATGAGGTAGTAATAAGTGAAGTTCCCGCCTAATCAAGGAGAGAACCAACCTTGAACTAAGGAGAAATTTCTGACAGTTACAATAATTAATCAGTGGAACGACTTGTCTCCAGAAGTTGTGGAGGTTTTTAAGAAGTTGTGGAGGTTTTTAAGAAGAGATTGGACAACCATTTGTCTGACATGGTATAGGGCAGTGATGGTGAACTTTTTTTTCCTCAGGTGCCGAAAGTGCATGCGCGTGTGCTATCGCACATGCGCGAGTGCCCACATCCATAATTCAATGCCTGGGGAGGGCGAAAACGGCCTCCCCCGCCCCCCTCTGGAGGCCAGAAATGGCCCATTTCCCAACTTCTGGTGGGCCTGGTAGGCCCATTTTTCACCCTCCCCAGGCTCCAGAGGCTTCCCTGGAGCCCGGGGAGGGCAAAAACGCCCTCTCCCGTCTCCTGGGAGGCCCTCCGGAAGCTGAAAACGCCCTCCCAGAGCCTCCGTGCGAGCCAAAAATCAGCTGGCTGACGCGTACATGTGCGCTGGAGCTGAGCTAGGCAACAGCTTGCGTGCTGGCAGATATGGCTCCGCGTGCCACTTGTGGCACGCATGCCACAGGTTCGCCATCACTGGTATAGGGTTTCCTGCTTGAGCAGGGGGTTAGACTAGAAGACCTCCAAGGTCCCTTCCAACTTGGTTATTCTGTTATTCTGATATATCTTCTAACCATTTGTTAGATACCTTTTTGGTTCTGATGGACCCATATTATGATGGATAAAGGGTCTGGAGGCTAAATCGTATGACGAACAATTGAAGGAAGTAGATGGAGGCTAAATCGTATGACGAACAATTGAAGGAGGTATGCTTAGCCCTATGAAGAGAAGGATTGGGGTGACATGATAGCACTCTTCCAATATCGGAGGAGCTGTCACAGAGAAGAGGGAGTCTACTTATTCTCCAAAGGACCAGAGGCAGTGGTGGGTTCCTACTGGTGCGGTCCACTCTATAGCACCGGTAGCGGCCCGCTGGTGACATCACAGTACTGGTGTGGTCGGTTGCCGGTGCCTGGGCGCCGCCATTAAAAAAAAATGTTAAATTTTTTTTTAAATTTTCTTCTGCGCATGCCCAGAAGCCAAGCTTCCGGCACTGCGCATGCGCTGCCTTCCTACCCCACAGTGAGTCCAAGCAGGGGAGGATGGCTGAGGGAGCACATGAGACGCTGAAAGAATGGGCAGCAGGAGCTATCTCCATTCCCCTCCCTTCAGCAGTCCGAGAAGCCACGAACGCGCGGTGATGATCCTAGGCATTTTCGCACATTTGAGGCTTCTCGAGCTGCTGAGGGGAGGGGGGATGGGCGGCAGGGCCTATCTCAGTTCCCCTCCCTTCAGCAGTCTGAGAAGCCATGCCCACCCTGTCACATGGCTGGCAAGCCACACCCACAAAATAAGCCACGCCCACAGAGTGGTAGTAAAAAAATTAGGAACCCGCTCCTGACCAGAGGGTAGAACAAACATCAATGGGTGGAAGCTCATTAAAGAGAGATCCAAACTGGAACTAAAGAGAAATTTCCTGACAAAGAGAACAATTAGAAAATGGGATAGCTTGCCTCCTGCAGTTGTGGGTACTCCATCCCTGGAAGTTTTCAAAAATAGACTGGACAACCAACTGGGATGGTATAAAGACTCCTGCCTTGAGAAGAGGGATGGACTAGAAGATCTCCAAGGTTCCTGCCAGCCCTATGATTCTATGTTCTGATTCTGTAGTACAACTTGTCAATGCAACAAGACTCCATTCTCAACATTTTTTAAAAGTCCCCATCCAAATTTTTTTTTAAAAAGGCCCTGGGAGAAAGGAAAAATACCTCTATTTCAAGCTTAGAGATGATTTTAAATCCCAGAGGAAAATGAAGCAATTTAGTGGCTGCTGGCCTAACGCAGGAAAGGTTAGAAGATTAAAAGACCAACTGCTGTTTGGGTAAGTGGTTGATAATTGCACACCCTAGCAATTACTGAGCTTGGTCTCCTGTCTGTCTTACCTTTTTTTTCCCTCGTGTGCCATCAGGGTTGATTCGAAATGTCCCCGAATTTACAGTCCTTCTTGGTCCAATTTTCTTGATCTCATACTCCAACTCATCAGCAAGAGCCTTACATGCTGTAGAGTGCAAAGGAAAAGAAGTACGAATATCCCAATAGAAAATATGGCAAAGATAGTGGGGTGGAAAAGTGACCCAAATACTGAGAGAGCTGTTTGCAGCCAAAGTGTATTCCAAAACATGTGCTTACATAGCCATTCAAACATGTTGTCACCATGAAATATTAATATATATATATATATATATATGGGCCAGAACCTCACTGTAGTTTTCTTCTGATCATTTGGACAAGACATTGATTAGTGGATTGTGTTTTTAGCATTTTGTGGTAGTCAATCTAGTTCACCAAACAAAAGAAACCAGAAATATGAATACTAATATTACTCTTATTGTATAGTTACAATAACAGAATCTTGCAAGTCTGAATATGCCTCCCTACACTCTGCCTTTATCTTATTTGATTTATTAATTAATCAAATTGACAGTTTAAGGTCTAAACTTCAAAGGAATTCAGGGCTGTCTTATCTGAGATGCTTCCCCAGGTTACGGTTCTGCTCCTTTCTCTTATCTAACCCATTATTTCGGTTGCAGCTCTTCCTCCTTTTTTCTCAAGGTTATTCTCATAGCTCATTACAGGTAGGTAAAAATGAAGCAATTAATTTTCAGACTCTTTGCAAGGGTTGAGAATGACCTATATGTCAGGAGTCTCCAACTCCAAGATCACAGTAGTGGGCAAGCAAGCAAGCAAAACTGAAACCATCCCCCACATAGTCAGTGGAAAAATTGTCTTCCACGAAACTGATCCTTGGTGTCAAAAAAGTTGGGGACCGCTGTCCTAAGTGTTAGTGTGAAGATATCAAGTGGAGAAGTATCATGAGCTATTTTCAGATTTCTGTGTTCAAAATTCTGTGAAACCCATCCATCCACCCACCCACCCACCCATCCATCCATCCATCCACATGCATACACACTGCAACTATTTCCTTTTGCTCTATGCATCATGACAACTATGCTTCAGACAACTTTCTACCAAGGATGGACTTCTTAAAGATTGAACGTTGGTTCCTCCTTAGCAGGAAGTATGAGAGAAACAGCTTCCTATCTCCTATTGACCCTTCCTTGAATAAGTTGGCTTGGCCCAGATAGCTACCCTTGTAGCCAGCTTGGTTTCTCCCCCAGAAAAATATGAATATTTCAAGTACTTATATTTTATCCATGAAACTCTTAAGGGTTGTGCAATTCTTCTCCCCCCTTCCTCTCCGAAACTTTCTGAAGGAACTTGATTATCAGGAAAAGAAGAAAACACAAATGTTTTATTCCCTATTTGGCCCTCAGGATAAAAGAAGCATTACAAATATTAATTACTAGAGAAATAGCCCTCTTATGCTATCTCTCACATTCTAGATACAGGTAGTCCTTGACTTATGACCCCAATTGACCCCAATATTTCTATTGCTAAGTGAGAAAGTTGCTAAGTGAATTTTGCTCTTTTCTATTATTTTTCTTGCTGCAGTTGTTAAGTGAATCACAATAGTTGTAGTTGTTAAGTTAGTAACAGGATTGTTAAGTGAATCTGGATTCCCCGTTGATTTTGCTTGTCAGAAGGTTGCAAAAGGCGCTAACATGACACTGCGTCCGTCATAAATATGAACCAGTTGCCTTTTGATCATATAACCATGAAGATGCTGCAATGGTTGTAAGTGTAAAAAATGACTATAAAACACTTTTTCCCATGCCGTTGTAACTTGAGACGGTCACTAAATGAACTGCTGTAAGTTAAGAATTATCTGTATGGTCATTGAGGACCCTGCCAAAACTCTACTCCAACTCAATCTGTTCTGGGACATGATCCTGGCAAATTGATATTTGATTTCTGATTTCATAAGATTTTAGAATTTAGATCATCCACCACTACCCACATCTGGTTAAAATAGAGAACTACAAGGGAATAGGGAATTTCCAAAGAATTGAGAAAATGTGGAGTGGAAATGTTGGGATAGAGTGAATCAGCACCTCTTCCTGATATACAGTAGTATGCACTATGCAAAACAGGGTAGCTTCCTTCTCTTCTCTTCTCTTCTCTTCTCTTCTCTTCTCTTCTCTTCTCTTCTCTTCTGTCCTCTCCTCTCCTCTCCTCTCCCCTCCCCTCTCCTCTCCTCTCCTCTCCCCTCCCCTCTTCTCTTTTTTCTCTTCTCTTCTCTTCTCTTCTCTTCTCTTCTCTTCTCTTCTCTTCTCTTCTCTTCTCTTCTCTTCTCTTCTCTTCTCTTCTCTTCTCTTCTCTTCTCTTCTCTTCTCTGCCTGACTGCTATTAGGTTTGCAAGTATTAATCCTGCTGACTGCAATAGAAAGCTGTTTCTGTAGGAAGAACGACACCTAATTTTGTTTCTTGTTTTCTTTTTAAAAAACTTAGCTAGTTAAAAAATGGAGCATAGAATCATAGAGCTGGAAGGGACCTTGACATCTTCTACTCCCACCCCCATACTCCAGGAGCGGGTTGCTTGTTCTTTGCGCTACTGGTGCGCTGTGCGCGCATCGCCATGTTTCGGCGCTCACGCACTCGCTATGCACATGTGCCCCCTCATGCAATTTTGCTTCTTGTGCATGTGTGGAAACAAAATCTCACAAGGGGACGTGCGCGTACATGCAATTTCAGTGCTCTTTTGCTTCCGCACATGCGCGGAAGCAAAAAATCACCAAAATCTCATGCACACGCGCGTCCCCTCATAAAATTTTGCTTCCGCATATGCGTAGGAAGCAAAATCAGCCCCAAAATTCCCAAAGAAAGATGGTGCCACGCGACAGACCGGTGAAGATGGCACCGGAGCTGTCGCGTGCAAATAGCGCCATCTGCTGGCCGCTACCGGTGCGGTAGAGTCAACTGCACTGGTAGGAACCCACCACTGCCCTACTCAGTGGTGGGATTGAAAAAAATTAGCAATGGGTTTGCTGCCCAGTTGTTGGGTGGGTGTGGCCATGGAGGCATGGCCTACTCAGCTTCCTGCACCATGGCTGGGGGGGCATTTTTGCCCTCCCCAGGCTCCAGAGGCTTTCCTCGAGCCTCCACGAGGGCAAAAACAGCCTCCCCCAGGCACCAGAGGCCCTCCAGAGGCCGGAAATGGGCCCATTTCGGTACTTCCGATACTTCCGGTAGACCTGTTTTCATCCTCCGAGGCTCCAGAGGCTTTCCTGGAGCCTCCAGGAGGACAGAAATGGCCTCCCCCAGGCACCTAAGGCCCTCTGGAGGCTAGAATCAGGCCCGTTTCCAGACTTTCAGTAGGCCCGTTTTTTGCCCTCCCAGAGCCTCTGCATGGGGCCTGCACTTACCTGGCATCCAAAACTGGGAGGGGTGGGGTGGGCGGGGTCAACCAGTCCTTGGAACAACCGGTTCGGTGAACCAGATTAAAATTAACATCTAGTTTGCCCGTACCAGTCCGAACTGGCTGAATCCCACCCCTGCGCCCTACTCAAGGCAGTCCTGGACAAATGGTGTCCAGTCTATCCTTGAAAACCTCCAGGGATGGAGGACCCACAACTGTGGGAGGCAAACTATTCCATTGATTAATTGCTCTCACTGTCAGGAAATTTCTCCTTAGTTCCAGGTTGGCTCTCCATTTAATGAGCTTCACCCACTGCTGGTTGTCCTGCCCTCAGTTGCTTTGGAGAATAAGTTAACCCCTTATTTATTTATTTATTTATTCTTTCATATAAGCCACCCAACTCCCAAGGGACTCAGACGTCTTCTTTGTGACACATCCTCAAGTACTGGAAGACAGTTACCATGTCACCCCTAATCTTTTTCTTCAATAGACTAGACATACCTAGCTCCCTCAACCATCCATCATTCAATACAGCCTCCATAAAATACATAACTACTGCTTCCTCCTCCTTCCTCTTCCTCCTCTTCTTCCTCCTTTTCCCCATCCCTTCCCCCTTCTTCTTCCTTCTCCCTTTCTCCTTCCTCCCTTCTCTATGTGTCTTGTCCTTGTTGCTACAAGCACTCAGACCTCATGCAAATACAGGTGGTCTTAGACTTATGACCATAATTGAATCCAAAATTTCAGTTGCTAAACAAGGCATTTGTTAAGTGAATTTTGCCCGACTTTATGATATTTTTTGCCACGTTTGTTAAAGTAATCACTGCAGTTCATGTGGTTATTAAGTGAGTTTGGCTTCCCCATTGACTTTGCTTGTTGGAAGCAGCTGGGAAGATTACAAATGGTGATTACATGACCAGGGGATACTGCAACCATTGTGAATACATGCTGGTTGCCAAATACTTGAATTTTGATCATGTGACATGGGAATGCTGCAACAGTCCTAAGTGTGGATATCAGTCATAAGTCACTTTTTTCAGTGCCATTGTAACTTTGAAAAGTCACTAAGCGGATGGTTGTAAGTCAAGGACTACCTGTAACCTAAATGGAACACTTGTGTCTAAATGTGATGAAAGAAAAAGCTACATTTTCCCAGAGGGAAGAGGAAGATTTTGTTTTGGTCTAGTTAGAGATTTGGCATCTTTTAAAGGGGAATACCATATATTCTAGAACAAATACCCTTCCCACTTTCCAAAAGAAATTATGGCCCAATAAAGTGTCAAAAGATAACAAAATCTACTGCAACAAAGCTCATCATCTATTGCCTGGGGGATGGCCTTGGCTGATTGGTTGTTTCAGCACAGACTATTTAGTCTCCTAATCAAGTTTTGTAGTTAGAATTACTATTGGCTGTTTTGTTCTCATTAAACCATAGTGGAATTATTGTGCAGCCACCCTTGCATGGAGTAGTTAAAAGCTAAACTCGATTATAAATTCCAGCTGCAGGCTGGATGGGCTAAAATCAACCATTAAAAACCCCTGAGGAGATGAAGGGTAGATGCAGGGGTCCTAATGTTACCTACCTAGACCTGCTGAAATCTGTATTATTTTTTTAAATTCATGAATGTGTGCAGCTGCTAAGCTGATGGTGATATAAGAGGGGAGAGAGAGAGAGAGAGAGAGAGAGAGAGAGAGAGAGAGAGAGAGAGAGAGAGAGAGAGAGAGAGAGAGAGAGAGAGAGAGAGTAAAGCTAAACAGGGTATGTATTGCTGGTCTTATGTGCTGATTTGGGTTTGGGCTGGGGGGGAAATCAAACATGGTGTAAGATTGCTTCTCATTTGAAGTGACTATAATTTGCTTGGAGTAAGACTTTGTGAATAAAAATCTGTCTAGAAAGCTTTTTCTCACTTGGCTTATTTTATTTTCCAAGATCCCATCTTTCTGCTTCTAAACTTAATTGCCTCAGAACCACATAAGGATTGGTGTGATGCAATTGCCTCTTCATTACACACATGTGCTCAGGTGTCTCGCTCTGGAGAAGGCCAGTGGGATGTTTTATATTTATTGCACTGATGGATAACACAATACTTCCTCTTACTTACTTAACAACCTTACTGAACTGCAATTCCCAACCTTTCTCATTGCCTTGTTGCAAGCTCGGGTTGCTGGGAATTGAAGTTCTGAATATCTGGAAAGCTACATATTCCCCAACTCCCAAAATATTACATTCATTCATTCATTCATTCATTCATTCATTTATTTATTTATTGGGCTAGAAAATCAAAGCAATAAACAATATCCTAATCAAGAAATTACAAACTCAGACAAACAAGCAACAATAAACAACTGTCTAATCAGGAAACCATCAAGAACAACTCCCACCAACTCTATCAGGGCAAACAACTAATATATAAACAGAGAGCAAACCCTTCTAGCACTACTGATGTTAGCTAGTTGGGTAATGAAACGTCTACAAGAAAACAACCACACTGAGAGAGCACCAATGACTGCACAGTTCAAGCCTGAGGTACAAACATTCTCTTCTATCAAAATCAAATCAGCCTGGATAGAGCATTCTGTGGCTGCGGTGCCCTCACCAAAAAGGCGAGGTGATAATTAATCTCACAGAAGAGACGTTTGATCTTTTCCCGGACATCAGACATTAGAAAAAGAAACCGCAGTTTAAAAGTCTAAGTAAAAATATTTATTTCGGTACAAAAACAATAAATCCTCATTTGTTTACATCTCTAATATAAAAGTGCGTCTTCTCTCAATGGAAGACAGAGGAAGAAGGGCAGAGCGGAGAAAGGAATGCACACATGCGTACAAGAACATATTAATCACGTGCTCAGGAATAAACCATTATATTGAATAGGGATGCATCTCCCTGCATATACATGTAACAGGCAATAATCACACCATGACACTGTCTCACTACCATGACCAGTTTTTGCTAGATTGTAAAGGTGCCTGAGGATCTATACTGAACTATTAATGTGGAAGCAGTCTGGTGTTAATAATAAGTACTGATGAAGACATTGCTCAGAATTGCATCCATAGTTCTTACTCATGACTTAGTTTTAATTAGCATGCTTTACATGTGACATATTGTATTATTCTATCAAGAGCCAGGGGTCTGCAACCTGCGGCTCCGGAGCCGCATGCGGCTCTTTGGGCCCTCTGCTGTGGCTCCCTGTTGGGTGATCCCATCACTGACTGGTCCTGCCCCTTGCCCTCCCCTCCCAGTCACTCCTTGCCTAGCCAAAGAAGATAAGGGCAACGGTGGGGGATGAGAGGGAGAGAGTGGAAGAGAGAGATACGCACACAAAAATACAGAGAGGGGGGAGAGAGGGGGGGAAAGAGACAGAGAGATACACAGAGAGAGGGGAGAGATGGAGGGGGAGGGAGAGGGGGTATCAAAGGGTTTTGTGGCTCCCGGTGTTTTTTAACAACCAGTTGTCTGCCCTATTGACCGGATGAGTAGGTGTGGCTAGGGAGGGGTCATGTAATATTATCCGGTAATATTACTCTACTAACCAGAGCATACAAAACATTTGCTAGACTAATTCTCGAATACAGCTCATCAGTCTGGAACCCGCAATGCATATCGGACATTAATACAATTGAGCATGTCCAGAGATACTTCACGAAGAGAATCCTCCACTCCTCTGCTCGCAACAGAATACCTTATACCACCAGACTTGAAATTCTGGGCTTAGATAACTTAGAACCATGTCGCCTTAGGTATGACCTAAGCGTAGTTCATAAAATCATCTGCTACAATGTCCTACCTGTCAATGACTACTTCAGCTTCAACCACAACAATACATGAGCACACAATAGATACAAACTTAAAGTGAACTGCTCCAAACTCGATTGCAGAAAATAAGACTTCAGCAACAGAGTGATCAATGCCTGGAATGGACTACCTGACTCTGTGGTTTCATCTCCAAACTCCAAAAACTTTAACCTTAGACTATCTATTGTTAACCTCACCCCATTCCTAAGAGGTCTGTAAGGGGCGTGCATAAGGGCACCAGCGTGTCTACCATCCTGTCCTAATGTTCCTTTTTATTCGTATTCATTTCATATGTCCAAATCATGTTTATACTTATATATATTATCTAATACGTGCTTGACAAATAAATACTTATACTTATTTGGGGCAAATCACCAGGAGGCAGAGAGTTCTAGTCCTGCCTTAGGTATGAAAGCTGGCTGGATGTCTTTGGGCCAGTTACTCTCAGACCAATTCACCTCATAGGGTTGTTGTTGTGGGAAAATAGAAAGGAGGAGTATTATATATGTTCCCTGCCTTGAGCTATTTATACAAGATATTAAAGGCAGGATAAAAATCAAATAAATAGTGAGGCACAATTGCTTCATTCAGAGCTAGATCTTCCATTAAGCAAGGGAAATAATTACCTCAAGCAGGTAGGCAACATTTTGCTTCATTTCAATGTATGATTCACATACATGTGTTTATTAAAATTTATAACACAGAGATCAAGGGATGCTGAAATTGTCAGATAAATGGCAACCTTAATAGTTATTAATAGTTATTAATAATCATTGCTTAATACTTCAGAGAAGAACAGCCATGAACAGTTATCATCAACCATTAAATGGCCATGAACAGTTATCATCAACCATTAAAAAAAACCCAGAGTCAATACAAATGTTGTCAGACTGTACGTAGAAAATGAGTCCAAGATTAAATGATTTAAAGACTTAGGAGCTGTTTTTCAATCCTCTAGAACAGTGTTTCCCAACCTTGGCAACTTGAAGATATCTGGACTTCAACTCCCAGAATTCCCCAGCCAGCGAATGCTGGCTGGGGAATTCTGGGAGTTGAAGTCCAGATATCTTCAAGTTGCCAAGGTTGGGAAACACTGCTCTAGAATGTGGGGAACTATGTCCTTTTTATGACTTGTGGACTTCAACTCCCAGAATTCCTGAGCCATTTTTCTGCAAAAAATATCAGAACCACAGTGGGGAGGGGCAGCCATCAGAACTTTGAATCTGGGTCGTAAGTACCTTTTGTTAGGTTCATCATGACTTCAAATGGTTGCTAAAAGATTGGTCATAGTGGAGGACTACCTGTACTGTAAAGCTAACTGCAGCACAGCAGATCCATTGTATGTGGGGGGTGGGCGGCACTGTTTTGCAGTGGTTCTCCTCCTTCCTCTCTGACAGGACGCAGTCGGTGTTGACAGGGGGGCAGAGGTCGAGCCCTAGGCCCCTACTATGTGGGGTGCCACAGGGCTCGGTCCTCTCGCCCATCCTGTTTAATATCTACATGAAGCCGCTGGGTGAGATCATCCGACGACACGGGGTGAGGTATCAGCAATATGCTGATGATACCCAGTTGTACATCTCCACCCCGTCTCAATTTAGGGAAGCCGTAGACGTAATGGACCGCTGCCTGGCCGATGTTAGGGTCTGGATGGGGAAGAACCGGCTAAAGCTTAACCCTGACAAGACTGAGTGGCTGTGGATATTGCCTCCTAAGGACTCGACCAACTGTCCCTCCTTGGTTCTTGGGGGGGGGAGAAATTAGCCCCCTCAGAATTTGGGTGTTCTCCTAGATCCACAGCTAAAATTGGAACAACATCTTTCAGCTGTGGCTGGGGGAACCTTTGCACAAGTACGTCTTGTGCACCAATTGCGACCCTACTTGGAGAAGGAGGCACTTCTTACAGTCACTCATGCCCTTATCACCTCACGGCTGGATTACTGCAATGCGCTCTACATGGGGCTACCCTTGAAGAGTGTCCGGCGACTGCAATTGGTGCAAAATGCAGCTGCGCGAGCTGTGGTGGATGTACCTAGATGCACCCACGTAACACCTATTCTCCGCCAGCTGCATTGGTTGCCCATTAGTCTCCGGATCCAATTCAAGGTGTTGGTTGTTACCTTTAAAGCCCTACATGGCTCAGGGCCAGGTTACCTTCGGGACTGCATCCTGCCGCATACCTCCCTACGACCGGTTAGGGCCCACAGAGTCGGCCTCCTCCAGGTCCCGTCGACCAAACAATGTCGGCTGGCGGGACCTAGGGGGAGAGCCTTCTCTGTGGGAGCTCCCTCCCTGTGGAACCAACTTCCTTCGGAGATCAGGACCATCCCCACCCTACTGGCCTTCCGGAAAGCAATAAAGACCTGGCTCTTCAGGCAGGCGGGGTGAATGAGATACTCTTTTTAACTTTTGTATTTTCTGTATTTTAATTATTACATTGTGTATTGTTATATATTTTAATGAATTTTTTATTTTTTATTGGATCTACATGCTGTGAGCCGCCCTGAGTCCCTAGGGATTGGGCGGCATAGAAATCCAACAAAATAAATAAATAAATAAATAAATGTCCAACATACAACTGCATTGTGTAGCCAGTCATAAGACGAGCTCATTCTTCCCTGCAACCTAAATACTGCTCCATGTCTGCCTTAAAATTAATTAAACCAGGAGCAGACAGTCTAAAAAGGCTGATAAAGCTGTGAAATTTTCAGTTCAAACCATCTTTCAACTCCTGCCAAAGAATGGTGCGGAGGCTGGAAATAATTTAGAAAGGTTGAGAGAAGGTCAAAGAGCTTGTAATTGAATAATTCAGCCCAGCAAACTGAAGCAAAAGCAAAAACTTTAGCATCCTGACAAATAAGCATTAGATATGAAGCCTGGAAATAAATATTGAATACGTAATATTGAAATATGTAATTGATATGGCTTTATGGCTAATCAATAAGCATTATTATTGCTAAAATAACTGGGTTGTTTCCCTCTTGGGACAGAATGAATATTACTTTCCATTGTCACTCTGGGTAGAAGATAGCAATAGCAATAGCAATAGCACTTAGACTTATATACCGCTTCATAGTGCTTTACAGCCCTCTCTAAGTGGTTTACAGAGTTCAGCATATTGCCCCCAACAATCTGGGTCCTCATTTTACCGACCTCGGAAGGATGGAAGGCTGAGTCAACCTTCTTCCCCAAATAAGCCGTTTGTACATTTCTTGAGTGCCTGATGATTCAAACATCTAGGACCAAATTGCGGTCATTGTAGTAAATGTGTTCATGAAAGAAAGCGGAAGGTTGGAAAAATCTTGCATAAACTAAAGCACAGGACAAATACAGGTCAAAATTCAGCTAAATGGACATGAGGAACAATATACCGATAATCCTCAATTTACAACCATTTGTTTAGCAGCTGTTAGAAGTTACAACAGCACTGAAAAAGTGGTTCACAACCAGTCCTTGTACTTACAACCTATACAGCATCCCCAAAGTCATGTGACCAAAATTCAGGTGCTTGGCAACCAGCATGTATTTATGATGGTTGCAGCATATTGGGGTCATGTGATCATCAACCAGATTCATATAATAACCATGTGATTTGGACTTCCAGTTGATGTCACAGCGGGAATGGCTGGAAAATAGCGGAGCTCCACTGGGCTTCGTGAAATGCAGCCGGCAACTGCTTGCCAGGAGACCCTACAAGCTGCCCTAGAGGGGTGGTGAAGAAAGGAGAGGTGCTTCATCGATCATGAGGAAACCGCAACTTCCTCGTTGATCCAAAGAAAGCTCTCCTGAATGGCAGCAGGGATGACAGCCATCTTGGTCTGTCACAAATTGGGACAACTGGGACACTAAGATCTTGTGCTGGAGTGGTGCATGGACAGAGCAGTGAAACTGGGTGAGATAACTTCCAGCTTTTACCCCAAAGATTTAACCCAAGTTAAAAATGATAAAAAAACAATCACCAAAGAGCAAGAAAGCTGCGATTGGATTCATGGAGAAGGATTAAAGACTAAAAATCAAAGAGAAAGATTAAAGATTAAAGACTCAGATGCAAAAGAAATATTTAAAGAATGTTTTAAAACACAGAAAGTCTGAAAAAAGTTGAACAACATTGTGAAAAGTGATTATTGGGAAAAATTGCTTTTCTAAACTCTATCTTTAATCCCCCTGAATGGTTGACAGTCAGCTGTCTTGACTTTTACACTCTGTTGAATGCTGGAATTGGGAGCAGGGGAGCCATCTACTGGAAGAAGAAGATTACTGCAACATGGGAAATCTGAGTGAAAGTGATGAAAGAGAAAAAGCAAACAACACCTGGAAGGCTATTTGACTTTGACTTTATCTTAGTAGGTGATTTGGAGGCTTGGAAATATCTACTGAGCTGTTTGAAGATTTTAAAAACAAACTGAACTATAAATACCAAAACTTTACCGAACCATTCATTAAAAGATGGATTTGAAAGATTTGAGGTAACCTGGTGGGCCAAGCTGGATTTGATTCACTAACATCATTCTGATAGATCATCCTACAAGGCAAAAGAAGAAAAGTGATAGAAAGTGGGGGGGGGAGAGAAAAAAGGAAAAAGAAGAGAAAAAGAAGAAAAGGAATTTGGACAATTGGGAAGGTGTAAGCTGGAAACTATAAAGACTGCAAAGTATATATTTTTAGTTTTTAAGGACTAGAAAGCTAGGGAGACTTGGAGGAATAATTCTGGGGTTGATAAAATTTATTAACAATTTGCTTTTTTGGAGTTTTTAGATATTGGGATATGGGAATATTACAGATATATTGAGTAATTTTAATAGATTAATTTGGTACAAAATGACACAGCAGAAGGCAATGAAGTTCTATGAAGAAATGTTAATGATGGCTAAAAAATTTTATGAAAGTGTGACAAAGAATCATAAGGAGATGATGGGATTGTCCAAAGATTGTCCAAACTGAGTATACAATCAACAAATGGTGGGAAAAGATGAACAAAATATTCATAAAATAAATGAGAAATCAGAAAGAGTGGTGGATGAGACAAATCAAAATAAGCTACAAGAAAACAAAAACAGTGAAAAGACAATAACAATAAATACTAAGAATTGAATAGATAATTATTTAAGAGCTTATAATAGCACAGAGGGAAAAAGAAGAAGACTTCCCCAAAATAATGAAAAGGTTATAGATGGGCATCCAAATGATGCAGCAGAAGATGATAAGGGGGAAGGCAGAGGGAACATTCAGTCCATGTAAAAATATCAGAAAGAAATATAGGATCCCAAGAGAGAAATATAAAAGAACCACCAAAAAGTCAATAAATGATGAAAGAGACAACGGATAATTCTAACCACTGTAAACCACTCTCTAAGCGGTTTACAGAGTCAGTTTATTTCCCCCAACAATCTGGGTCCTCATTTTACTGACCTCAGAAGGATGGAAGGCTGAGTCAACCTTGAGCTGGTCAGGATCAAACTGCCGAAAGCCGGCAGTCAGCAGACGTAGCCTGCAGTACTGCATTCTAACCACTGCACCACCACGACTCATGGATGAAGGTCACTCAATCAGGTCTGTGCATTTGAGGAGTCAAATTGAACCTGGGTTCTATCAGGACTTAACAGTAGTCTCTGTACCTAAAAATGCCTTGTATGAACAGAGTCCTGAGAATAAATTTCTCTAAGGTGGTGACATCCGATAGGACATAATCATTCCTAGCTAGACATCAGCCTCAAAGTTTAATTGTTCCTGCAAACTTTTTAAGCCCCACATAGATCCGTTAGTCATCCTTAGAAAAATTTAAAAAATCAATGGATTTTTACACATACCTACCCAATTCAAATCTCAGATCAGGTTCTACTGAACTGTGTGGCCTTAGGGTTTTGATGGCAAATGCAACCCTGTGACCTGTGTCTCTCAGATCACCTGAGGACAAGGAGACGACAGCATACCTGATCAATGATAAACGGAGTTCTGACAGCTGTGATAACCAGTTTGTCTGCAGGTAAGTGTACATCGGCATAACCTTTTTTTTAAAAAAAGGTGAGCCATTTTGAGAGTATATAGAGCAAGTTTGGTCTAGTGATGAAAGCACCAGGCTGGAAACCAGGAGATGGTGAGTTCTAGTTCCATCTTAAGCATGAAAGCTGGCTGGGCCAATCACCAGGAAACTGTGAGTTCTAGTCCCACCTCAGCAGTAGTGGGTTCTAAATGCCGTTGCTACCGGTTTGTGCTTGCGCATGCACAGAAGCGTCCCGGGTGGGTGGGCGGAGCCTCCCGCTGTCGCTGCTACCGGGCCAAACCAGGAGCAACCCACCGCTGCACCAAAGGCATGAAAGCTGGCTGGGCCAATCATCAGGAAACTGTGAGTTCTAGTCCCACCTCAGACATGAAAGCTGTCTGGGTGCCAATTACCAGGAAACTGAGTTTTAGTTCTACCTCAGGCATGAATGCTGACTTTGGCCATTCCCTTTCTCTCAGCCCAACCCACCTCACAAGGTTGTTATTGTGGGGAAAATAGGAGGAAGGGATGAATAATAGATATGTTTTTCATATCTAATATTATATCTAAGTAGATAGAATTAGATATATCTAATTGTACATAATACAATAATAAAGGTGAGATATAAATAAATATTTATACCACTCTCACAAACTGTACATTAATCCAGGGCCTCCAAAAGGTTGCCAGTCTTCCTTTACTTCATGGTAACCCATCTCTATATTTCATATGTTTCATGGCTAATGTTAAGTTCTTCCTCATTATTAAGCAGTACAGAATGAGCTTTCAATTGAAACATTTTTAACTAATGAAAATATATAATCTATTTCTAGCAGCAGCTGGTCATTAAATCAATGGGAAACCCAAGTTCATGGCATGAAAATCTGAGTTGCAAAACATGATTGGGAACAATAAGAGTACAAGTAGTCCTTGATTTACGACCATAATGAAGTCTGCCCATTATGGTTATTAGTTGTGATGATTGTAAAGCAGGTCACCCACGTGACCAATCCAATTTAATGATCTTTTTGTGTTGATAAACAAACAACACAGTCATTAAGTAAACCAATTGTTCACTACGGGCTGGTTTTGTTGAAAACCAGAAGCAAATGCCATTTTAAGTAAAAATGTTGTAAAATGTGGTCATGTGACCGTGGGACACTGCAAATAGCCATAAATGCAGCCATCAGAACTTCAGAACCAGGTCATAAGTGCTGATGTGGAGGTCCATAATTTTGAACGTTTGCTAAGCGACTGGTTGCAAGTCAAGGACTATGGTATACAAAATGGAGCTTTCTGTTTCTTCAGAACGGACCAAAATCTGCCCTAAAATATGGAAAGCTTTGGACATTGAGGGCTAATCCCAAGTCACCTGAAATGCCAAGATAGATCAGAATAACTACTGGTAACATAAAATTAAGCTTTCCCTTATAAAAACCTTACAGGATATATTATTTGACCAGAAAGACAATAAGTCCATATATTGCCTGTTTCCAGCAAAGCAGTCCAGAGATTTCACTTTCCACAATTTGACATCCACCAGAAAAGTTTGGTTTACAAAACCCTCCAAATTCCTGAAGACTTATGACAGTGTTGACGAACCTTTTCGGCACCGAGTGCCAAAATGGGAGCGCGCATGTGCGCGCGGGGAAGCACTGGAAACTGGAAGAGCAGCTCCCTAGCGCGCATGTATGGGAGTGCCGGAAATTGGAAGAGCAGTTCCCCAGTGTGCATGTGCGTCCCAGGAAGCTAAGCTTCTAGTTTCCGGTGTGCACATGCGTGCCAGTCACCTGGTCTTCCGGTTTCTGGCACGCATGCGCACGCAAAGACCATGCATGCTGGAAACTGGAAGCTCAGCTTCCCGGCACGCGCATGCACGCCAGAGAGCTCCTCTTCCGGTTTCCGGCTCTCCCGCACGCATGAAGACTAGCTGGCCAAAGACCTGGAAGAGCAACGGGCGACAGCTGGCGTGCCTGGAGAGATGGCTCTGCGTGCCACTTCTGGCACGTGTGCCATAGGTTTGCCACAGGGGTGAGTTGCTCACTTACCCAGACCGGTGCGCTGCTCCGCGGTCCTTCATGCTTTGTGCGTGCGTGCGCATGCTACGCGCGCGTGCCCCCTCGCGCAAATTTGCTTCTGCGCATGCGGGGAAGCAAAATCGCGCCGAAATCTTGCGAGGGGACGCGCGTGTGTGTGAGATTTTGGCATGATTTTACTTCCGTGCATGCGCAGAAGCAAAATCTCACCAAAATCTCACACACACGGGCGTCCCCCCGCGAGATTTCAGCGCGATTTTGCTTCCGCGCATGCGCAGAAGCAAAATCGCCCAAAAATTCACAAAAAAGAGATGGTGGAGACGGTACCGGAGCAGTCGCGTGCAAATTGGGTTCTCGGCGGGTCCCTACCGGAGCTACGCACTGGACCACACCGGTAGGAACCCACCCCTGGTTTGCCATCACAGACTTATGATATGGAAATTTATCCTCATTTTTTTTTAAAAAAAAGACCTTTCTAGTGTCACTGCTAAGGGACTGGTTATAAGTCAAGTACTACCTGTACTGAATTTATCCCAGAGATATACTTGAAGCAGAATCAGGAGATTTACTAGGATAAGAAAAGAAAAGACCACAGATGGAATTTTGAATTTAATAACAGCTGCCAGGTTACTGGTGGCACAGTATTGGAAGAAAGAAGATACGCCTACTATTGAAGAATAGACATTAAAAGTTGCACATCTGGCTGAGATGGCTAAAATTTCATCATACCTTAAGGACCATTCAAATGAAAGATATATATTGGAATGGAGTAGATGGACTGATTATATTCAAAAAAAGTATCAGATCAAGAAGACTCAAATAGTTTATGAATGATAAATGCCTAATTTTTAGATTATGTTTAAAAGGTTTTGAGTAACAAGGAGTTAAAGAACTAGAAAAATTCTGAAATTAATAATCCGTTAGCATATTTTAGTTTTATGTTTTTTGAATACTATACCTTGTGCTTTTTCTGGGAAGTCCGGGGGTGGGGGGGGTGGGGGAGAGGGGGGGAGTGTAAGGGGGCTGGGGAGGGGTTTGGGGGGAAGGGGGGGTGAGAAAAGAGAAAAATGTTTGTACTTTGTACTAATAAAACTTTTTGAATAAAAAAAAGAAAAGAAATGCAAACACCACGTTCTGCTGTAGCAGAAAACACTCTTCTGCCTTAGCTGATCTCCTTCTGCCTGGAAGAGGCATCTTTGCTACAGAGGTGGGTTCTCTTTCAGTCAAAGCACATCTGTAGCGGCATGTCTTTGGCCACCCTGTCTCCTCCTGCTCCTTTCCAGGAAACACAATGTGGCCTCCTGTCTCTCTCAAAACTGCCGCACCCGAATCACCCAAACCAGACTTTTTGTCAAGAGACCTTGGGATTGAAGATTCCGCAGCCCTGGCATACATCAAGGGAGGATTTATTTCAATATGTTGTTGCAACTACTTTTGTCAGGTTATCCGTCTCGAGAGAGATGTTCATTTCTTACAGCTCATTGTGCCATCTGTTTAAAAAACCAACCACTCGTCTCCTTGCTAGGAGACAACAGATGGAGTTTCTCCCCCCTTGTGTGCACAACTGTCAATGGATGACAAAGCCTTGTTGTCTGCACCCAGGTGGAATTGCTGGGGAGGAGGAGAGAGCAACGTGGGTGCTCCTGCATGGGTTGAATCTTTGCCTCTAGGTACTGAGCGATGCACAGCGAACAATGCCAGTCAATTCCCTTTCTAAGGCAATTTTAACATATCAAGTGAGCATCAAACTACCTGTAGATAAAGCAAGAGTTTATTTTCTCTCCTAGGCATCTTTCCTCAAGAGGCGATCCTACCGTACTGAGTTGAAATTGTTCTTAGGTGAACAATTGGGGATTACAGCTTTTAATGAAACAAATAAAAGGAGAGATATAGGTAGTCTTTAACTTAAGGCTTTTAAAGGAGCTTGCCCATTAGTCATATCATGAGGGTGGTAAAGCAAGTCACCCAGGTAATTGATACAATTTTATGACCTTTTTGTGGCAATTGTTAAGCCACCCTGTGGTTGTTAAGTAAACCAATTGTTTGCTATAGGCCGGTTTTGCCAAAAACTGAATGTGCTGGTTTCCGGCAAAAATGTTGTAAAATGAACACTCAGTTATGGACCCTGCAAATTTTTGTAAATGTGAGTCCATTGCCAAGCATCTGAAATACGGACATGTGGCTGCAGCAGGGAGAGGCCATCATAATGTAAGTACCCCTTTGGAGGTCTATCATAACTTTGAATAGTTGCTAAATGACTGATCATAAATGGAGGACTACTTGTTGAGTAAGGTTCTGTTATGTCGCGAAAGTGACTGCCTGCGAAAGCTCCTGGATTGGGGCTGAAAGGCAAAAATGGAAGCAATATGCTCCGTCCCATAATTAGGTAGACCAGGTTGCCCTAATAGACCATTCCCACCGGAGAAAAAACGATCAGATAGATACATTCTTTGCATTCAAGGCAGCAAAAAAATCTATGGAGATTCTCAGCCATCCAGATCATGGTTGTCCCAAAGGTGGTTTTTTTTCCCCCTCAAGAGGCCACTAGACTTTCTTGTTTTTTTCTTTGAAGACGTTTTGCTTCTCATCCAAGAAGCTTCTTCAGCACTGACTGGATGGTGAGAAACAGTTCCAAGAAGGCTCCAAACCCATTTACACCCCTCAGGTGACCCCAGGGGTGGGTTCCACTTACCTTTGTCACCGGTTTGCATCGTGATGTTTTGCGTGTGTGCATCCCCTTGTGCAATTCTGCTTCTGCACATGCTCAGTAGCTATAATCAGCCCAAAACACAGCTGAGGAGCTGATCAGCTGTGCTTCGGGTGAAGAAATAAAGGTAAGTATAAACCTGGGGGTGGGTGGGAGGGCCTTTTTTCAAGAAGCAGCAGAGGAAAAAACTTCCATACAGTAAAAAATTTGGGAAAAAATCCCCCAAAAAGATGGCGGTGCCGACGGACTGGCACCGATCGAACCGCATCCGTTACGCCATCGTGATGTCACCAGTGGGTCGCTACCGGTTCAGACGATCTGGTCCGAACCGGGAGGAATCCACCCTTGGGTGACCCTGAAGACACAGATAAACCTCCAAGTGGCCTCAATGACTCTCTAAAAGGATGCAAATGACCAGCTGTCTGCAAGGAATATAAATCCTTCCATTCCCCACCATCTAGCCCGAGCTGAAGAAGCTTCCTGGATGAGAAGCAAAACGTCTTCAAAGAAAAACCAGAAAGTCCAGTTGCCTCTTGGGGGGAAAAGCACCTTTGGGACAAAGCAGCGGAAACCATGGATTACCGAGGTGGGTTCCTGCCGGAGCTGTCCGGTGCACAGCTCCGGTAGGGAGCGGTCGATTGTGCAACCGCTCCGGAGCCCTCTCTGCCGGTCCATCGCGCGCGTCGCCATTTTTCCCCGTGAATTTTTGGCTGATTTTGCTTCTGAGCATGCGTGGAAGCAAAATTGCGCCAAAATCTCGCGAGGGGATGCACGTGCGAGAGAGATTTTGGTGAGATTTTACTTCTGCACTTGCGCAGAAGCAAAATCACGCCAAAATCTCACACACACGCGCATCCCCTCACGAGATTTCAGTGCAATTTCCACGCATGCGCAGAAGCAAAATCGCGCAAGGGGGCACGCACACATGCCCAAAGTGAGCATGCGCGCACCTAAAGCGTGGAGATGCGTGCGCAGCGCACCGGCACGGGTAAGGGAGCAACCCGCCGCTGATGGATTAGTTTGCAGTCCTGAGTTATTTTTCTACTTTGGATTTGCGCACACACTCTAATCACTCAAATGGAGGGAAACCATGGAGGAAAAGAGTGGAGGTAGTCCTTGACTTACAACCATTCATTTAGCAACCTTTCAAAATTACAATGGCATGGGAAAAAAGTGCCCACACGTACGATAATTGCAGCATTCACACAGTCTCATGATCGAAATTTGGGCACTTGGCAAGCGGCACAATTTACAACTGCTGCAGCATCCCAATGTCGTGTGAACACCATTTGCAACCTTCCCAGCTGGCAAAGTCAATGGGAAAAGCTGGAGTCATTTAACGATTGCATAATTTGCTTAACAACCACAATGATTCATTTAATAACCATGGCAAAATAAAGGTTGTAAAATTGGATATGGCTCACTCAACAACCGCCTTGCTTAGCTATGGCAATTCTGGTTCCATTTGTGGTCATAAATTGAAGACCACCTGTAAGGAAAGGATGACGGGGATCCATTGATACATCTCTGACTTTCAGTCTCCATAAAAAAAGCTCTGCCATTAAGGGAACAGACAAAGTGAGAAGTTATTGGCTTATTTGTGCAGAATTATCAAACCTGTGAACCACAAGCCCTTTGGGTGCATAGGGAAATACTCAGCTGAGACACTAACCTCCACAGAATACCTCGGGGTTTCGCTGTGCTCTCCCAGTATTGCTGAACAGGCCCAGAAGCAGCAAGGAAAACAAAGCCTGAAGGAATGCAGCCATGCCTTAAACCTTAATCTGGAAAAACAGACAAGACAAAGATAAACCAAGGTACTTTCATGGCTAGTACAGCAGCTGCCCAAAAAGCCAACACATTTCTAGGCTGCATTAACAGAGGAATAGAATCAAGTTCACGTGAAGTGTCAATACCACTTTATAATGCCTTGGTAAGGTCACACTTGGAATACTGGATGTATTCCAGTATTCCAGTACAGGATGTTGAGATTCTAGAAAGAGTGCAGAGAAGAGAAACAAAGATGATTAGGGGACTGGAGACTAAAACAGTTGCAGGAACTGGGTATGTCTAGTTTAATGAAAATAAGGACCAGGGGAGACATGATAGCAGTGTTCCAATATCTCAGGGGCTGCCACAAACAAGAGGGAGTGAAGCTATTCTCCAAAGCATCTGAGGGCAGGACAAGAAGCAATGGGTGGAAACTAATCAAGGAGAGAAGTAACTTAGAACTAAGGAGAAATTTCCTGACAGTTAGAACAATTAATCAGTGGAACAGCTTGCCTCCAGAAGTTGTGAATGCTCCAATACTGGAAGTTTTTAAAAAGATGTTGGATAACCATTTGTCTGAAGTGGTGTAAGGTTTCCTGCCTAAGCAGGGGGTTGGACTAGAAGACCTCCAAGGTCCCTTCCAACTCTGTTATTCTATTCTATTCTATTCTATTCTATTCTATTCTATTCTATTCTATTCTATTCTATTCTATTCTATTCTATTCTATTCTATTCTATTCTATTCTTGCTGCTCTTTAGTGATGTTACGATTGCAGCTTCTAAAATCTTTATCCAATTCACCAGACCACCCAACAAATCAGAAGGGCTGAGGGTCAAGGAAGTGTAGCCTAGTTTTTATAGGTTCAATCCTGAGCCACCCACCAGTTTTATAATGATCCCATACACATCATGTGGCCAAATATCTTCACCAACTATGCAAAACATTTAATTCGATATGTTGTTTTATTGTCCTATTATTTTTCTCTTCTTTAATAATAAATGATTCTCATTTATTCTCATGTACCTCTTTACTGCAAAAGCTGAGCAAAGGCTGCAATGAAGATATTTGATTTTATAACCGTTCCCAAATTTTTGACATGGTTCTTTAAACAGTTTTTTGTCTCTTTGATAAAGTGGCTTTCCCCTTCAAATAGAAGTAGAAAGAGGTGATTCCTAATATAATACCAGTTCTGAAATAATTAGTAGGTAACCATATATCACTATTTAAAAAAAAATCTTTAACCTCTATAGCAGTGGTTCCCAACCTTTCTAATGCCGCGACCCTTTAATATAGTTCCTCATGTTGTCGTGACCCCCAACCATAAAATTATTTTCGTTGCTACTTCATAACTGTAATTTTGCTACTGTTATGAATCGTAATGTAAATAATATGCAGGATGTATTTTCATTGTTACAAATTGAACATAATTAAAGCATAGCGATTAATCACAAAAACAATATGTAATTATGCCAGATCAGAAATTCTCGGGCCAGTCTTTGCAAGAGCACAAGGAATATCATCTTCCACTGGATCCGACCCAGCTGTCCTCCTTCCTGCCGTCGTGCGCTGTGAAACTTAAGTGCTCGTTGGCTGGCCGTTCCCTCCCGTGACTCCCTTTCCCTTCGACACCAGCGGGAAGAAACTGCCGCTGTGAGCAGGAGACAGGAGCAGCCACAGATGTCTTAAGCACCACCTTGTACTCTCCAGCACGCAATCTTGCGACGCCCCGCCCCTTAGCTCGGCCGCCAGGCATCACAAACGCCTCTCACCGAATGGCACCTCTCCCAACCAATCGGAGGGCTCGGGCGAGTTGAGTCGATATGGCCAGGCTTGTGGCAGTGGGGGGGGGGGAGCTGAGGATGCCAGGGCGACCCCTGGGAAATGGTCGTTCGACCCCCAAAGGGGTCCCGACCCCCAGGTTGGGAACCACTGCTCTATAGGTAATGCTAAATGATTAATGATGGGCAAAACTTAAACCAGGGTGATTTCCTTCTACAAAGGGTATTTTGAAGCATGAACTTTATGTGCTTTAATTATATTGCAAAAACCTCTGCTCTTTAGGCATGGTTCTGTATCACTGTAAAATTGTTCTTCAAGGTACATTTGAAAAGTTTCAACACATGTTTCGGAAGCTTGATTTGCCTGTGAGTTATTTCTTTGTACTAAATCTGGCCCGCATTTCTGCAAAACACACCAACAAACCCTTATTTGCTATTTAAATTCTCCTTAACTGCACCTGTGACTGAAGAAAGCAAACGAGAATTTCCCCAAGGACACAGCTGACTACATCACAGCTGTTTGAACCTGTGGGCTTGTCCATCAGTTCAAAACTCTCAAACATTCTGTTGTTTTCAAAGGATGACAGATGGTTGAATTGTACCTAATGTACTCAACATCCCGACAAACATCTCCAGCCATGTTGGTTTCATTCCCAGAACTTACATATATACCAATAGCAAACTCATACTGTATTGTTTTATGAATTATTTTCCTTGTTTTGGCAATAGTATCAGACTTATAACAGTGCTAGGGTGTATTATTTTCTTCCTTTCTTTTGTCTGCATTCATAATTCCAAAGTGTAGCTATTGAAGAGGGGGTATGGGACATCCATCTAAGAATCCCCCCCCATATATTCTTCCATCCTATCAAGTGTCTAAAACATGATTCCTACATCATGAACCACAAAGTTTTTGCACTGTTGTGCCACAAAGTGCCATCCTGGTGTTAGATCAAAGGGAATTTTATCACTAGTTGAACAATACGAAAAACTTGCAAGTATTTGCATGCTGATAAAAGGCAAGTTAAACTTTTGACATATATAAATAATATAGCCCTGGGGTATTTGTTTGCCTCCGTCTTATTCAAATTTAAGCTCCAAAGTACTCAGGTAACAGCTTTCCCTTCTAATCATGTTTTAGCCAGTTCCTCTGCTTCACTGAAATCAAGGTATAGCTCAGGTCTACGAAGTTAATGAGGCATGAACCCACTTATGGAAAAAAGCAAGTATTTTGCATGCTGGTCACAGCCAGGTTTCAAAACAATCAGATTGCTTTCACGTCCACAGCAACCAATACACATTTTCTTTTCCAAACTATCCTTCAATAATGTAGGCTTTTTTTCAGGCAATATCACTGTAGGAAAATCCACCTAGAAGTTTCATTTGATGGAATCGGAGTATCTCTACCAAGTTTCCCACAGAAGGAAGATGAAGCTGTACAAATTCAAATGGTAGAAAAATGACTGGCAGTAAACTTTGGACAGGACCAACTATGAAATGTTCTGATGTTTGTAGTAATAAAAGGCAGGAATTCATTATTTTGGCAGATTCCCTGCCTAGTGTTCTCCAACTATATTGGAGCAGAGTCTCTCAAACCTGCAGCAAGCTTAACCAACAGCAGATACGTCTGCAATGTGTTCAGATAGGAAAGACTGATTTAGCATGTCATACAGTGAATACCCTTCTTTTCCCCACTGTATTAGCTGCAGTTCCCGGAATAGGGAACCTGTGCCAACTATGGATGTTGGTGAACTACAATCACCAGCATTATTCTCCATAGACCATGCAGGTTGAAGTTGTAGTTCAATATCTAGAATGCTGCAAGTTGCTTGCCTCTATGTGAGGCAATATCATTGCATTTTATATTGATAGAATTTATTGAATGCAGGTGCAGTCATGGACTGCTGGTTTTGATGGCTATACCACGTATCATGATGGATCATGATGGAATATTTTCTGATTTTATTCCTTTACACCGGAGGGGGGTGTCAAACTCAAGGCCCACAGGGTGCTTAGATGTGGCCCGTGGGGCCACTCTGGAATCAGCGAAGAATTGCCCCATGGTGCCTCTACCAGCGAGTTCCATTTTTGGCTGCAACGGCCTCCTGCAACCTTCTGCCAGTGAAAACGGAGCTTGGGAAGGCTGTGAGCAGCCCTGAGTGCCATTTTCACTGGCTGTGTACTCAGGCCACCACAGGCGCCAACATGAGTGACATTGAGCTGGCTATGCCCATCCTGGCCATGCCCACTCCCCCCCAAGTTCCAACATAACCCTGATGCAGCCCTCAAAGAAATCGAGTTTGACACCCCTACTTTACACTAAACCTATCTATTCAACATGATCATGTGAGATGAACTAACACAAGTACATCAACTGCATAAGAGAATTGAATTTTTGCATAAGTTCTCATCCATGTCACGTGTTGCTTAATCCATATGTGGATGCACAGATTGCTCTGTGTGCAGAAGTCATACAAGTATTGAATAAAATAATAAACAATGAGAATTACGTTGATGTGGAAATCTGGGATAAGGCATGAGCTAAGGCCATGTTTCCAACACTGGAAATATCTAAAATTGGAGGTGTTTCCAGATGAAGATGACTGAATATCTGTCTTCCTTAGTTGAAGTTTTAAGTCACTAAGGCTCAGTAGTGAAATTCCCAAACATCTGTATTTCAGTTATTACAAATCAAAGTAATCAAAGAACTGCTATGAACATTGATGAAGTTACCTAATTGGGTAATGAAACGTCTCCAAGAAAGCAACTAAGCTCAAAGAGCACCAAGAACCCTCAGTTACTGCAAACATCTCCACTATGTAGCCATGTTATAGCTCGAGACTTCAAAGCCTACTTTAGCACTATTGTTTGCAAGGTCCCAATGGTATCTCCTACTTTTTCCTGATAAGATTCTAAAAATGATACAGTCGACCTCACCCCATTCCTAAGAGGTCTGTAAGGGACGTGCATAAGCGCACCATTGTGCCTACCATTCCTGTCTTACTGTTCTATTGTCCAAATTTACCTGTACCTACCTTGCTTTTGTTTATGTTTATAACATACCTGCTATCTTGTACATGTTTTGACAAATAAATAAAATAAATAAATAAATAAATAAATTTTCTTGCAGCTTTGCCCAGCATAAAACTCGGTCTTGCTAAGTAGAAAATAGTTAAGCTTCACACTCCTTGTTGGCTTTGTTGCCACTCCCAAGTCTCTTCCTGACAACTATTTTCCCTTAGAGAAATTCCTTGTACCTGAGGTGGAGTTAATGTAGCTTTTTCATTTCAGTACCCTTTTAGAGCCCTTGGAGTATAATCATCAATTGTTCCTAGCAGGTGATGATCTGAACAGGTAAAGATAAGGTGACTGCTCAATTGTGGTAAAATGTTGATCCTATTGTGCTTTCCTAGCGTTATAGTCTTTTTCAGCAAGCCCCCCCTCCAAAAAAAACCCCCTTCAGTTCTATGCGTACTGTGATTTTTACAAAACTTGGTGAATTTAAGATGCTGTTTGGAAGTATAAAAAGGAAGTTGTAACTGATCCAGAACTGGTGGGGGAAAAAAACCCTCTGCAATTTCATATACAGTACTTCAGCTCAGGGGCTGATGGAAAAATCTGATAGGCTTTCTATCTAAACTACAGTTTTTGTTGTTTTCAGAAATTCTGTTACCACATATAAAACTTTAATTCATTGCAAAGCTCAGCTTTTGGCTTGTCAAAGAATTGGAAAACCACAATACCCTTAAAAAAGGGGGAGAGGGAACCTTTTCACTTGAGTTTGTTATCTAGCTTTTCCAACATAACTATTAGTACTTTTATTAGTAAATTTCATGTACATTTACTGAGGTTTGAATAATTCTTTGCCCTGAAAACAAACAATTCTACCACTCTTATTGTATTTTATTTTTTGTGCAGTTAGGACACCAGGGAATAAAGTTATTAAAAATTACTGGATCCAGCTGTACCCAGTATAGGTTGATACTGTATTAGAAAGAAAGAAAAATAAACTATAAATAGGTGGAGGTATGGATTTATTTATTTTTATTTGTAAGCTACCAAATTTACACAGGCAAAATATCTAAAAGAAGAAAAATTTCAGCCTATACTTTCAGCCTAAAGAATATTAGATCTAAGTTTTTCTCCTTAAGTATATGAAAATGATCTCAAATTTCCTACTTTTACCTTTACAACTTAATTTCATCAATTTCATTTTTAAAGTGTACTTACTTGGCAAAGATTTCAGCTCACAGCTCTTAAGTTTCAGCCAGGACAATGTTTTAAAACCTGATCTTCCTCCAGATAAGGTAATTTTATCTCCTTCCTTCAGCATCAGGATCTCCTCAGGTCTATTTCTCAGTGAGAAATCCTATTGCTGTTATGATCTAATGAAATAATCCATGGACGAGCCAGCCAATGAAAGAGCAACATGTGGGAAAAACAGAGTCCATGAGCCAACTGGATATTGCATAAAGCTCAGGTGCCTGGAGCAAGCAGTAGAAAGGAAGAAGGGGAAGGAATGCTGGTTGCTATGGAGAATAAAATCACCTGTGTGACATGTGCTCTTATTTACTAGAAGTTCATTAGAGCTGCATTTTCTGATCTTTACTTCCCAAATCCATAGAAGAGTGTTTCCTCTATCTCAGCCACTTTAGGATACGTGGACTTCAACTCCCAGAATTCCCCAACCAGCATCTGGGAACTTCAACTCCCAGACCCCCAATCAGCACCTGTGAATTTCAACCCCCAGAATTCCCTAGCCAGCCAGCATCTCTATGGTCTTCAACTCAGAATGCTAGCTGGAGAATTCTGGGAGTTGAAGTCCGCACATTTTACAAGTCCTGAGAAGGAGAAACACAGAATGGACTTAAAAGTCTGTTGAAAAGGTTCTCCTCTAAGCACAAGGGCATCTGCAGGATGGGTTGAAAATAAACAAACAAACAAACAAACAAACAAACAAATAAATAAATAAATAAACAAATAAACAAATAAATAAATAAATAAATAAAGATTTATTTATTTATTTATTTATTTATTTAGTGAGATTTATATACCGCCTCATAGTGCAAGCACTCTCTAAGTGGTTTACACCATTAAGCAATGTATATTTATATTGCCCCCAACAATCTGGGTCCTCATTTTACCTACCTCGGAAGGATGGAAGGCTGAGTCAACCTTGAGCCGGTGAGATTTGAACCGCTGAACTGCTGATCACAGTTAAAGTAGCCTGCAGTACTGCCTGTAACCGCTGCGCCACCTCGGCTCTTATTAAAGATGGTGACTTGATGGTTGTGGTGGGTTGTGGCTGGTACTATCGATATTTTTTTTAACCTGCCCTATTTTATAGACATCCAGTCTGATCTGCTACAAATGTTTTCACCTTGCAAATTTCAGAATACAGGTGGTACAAGCAGTCCTAGACTTAAAACCATTTGTTTAGTGACTGAAGTTACAACGGCCCTGGAAAAAAAGCGACTTATGAATTGTTTTTCACACTCGCAATCGTTGCAGCATCCCCATAGTCATATGATCAACATTCAAACACTTGGCAACTGTCTCGTATTTATGACAGTGGATCCTGTGATCACCTTTTGTAACCGTCTGACAAGCAAAGTAAATGGGGAAGCCAGATTCATTTAGCAATTGTGCTACTAACTTAACAAATGCCGTGATTCACTTAACACCTGTGGCCAGAAAGGTCGTAAATTTTTTATTTAACAACTGCCTTGCTTAGCAAAGGAAATTTTGGGCTCAATTGTGGTCGTAAGTCGAGGACTTGACTTACAACCCTAATTGAGCCTGGAATTACAGTTGCAAGTTATGATGGCTGTTAAGTGATCACCATGTGACTGTGCCTGATTTAATGTTTTTTGCAGCGGTCATTTAGCAAACGCAGCAGTTATTAAACACGTCCCTTATAACCAGCAGTTATTAAACACGTCCCTTATAACCAACAGTTTTTTTTTTTGCTGGAAACTGAAAGTAAATGTCAGTTTCCAGCAAAAAAAAATGACAAAAATTGCAGTTATGTGACCACACAATATTGCAATAGCTGTAAATGGGCCTAGTTGCCAAGTGCTCAAAATGTGTTTGTGTGACTGTGGGGTGTGTGTGTGGCTATCGGAACTTCAAAACCGGGTTCATAAGTAGCTCTGGGGTGGTTTGTCATAACTTGGCAACTAGGCAACTAATCATAAATCGAGGACAACTGTAGTTGTTTTCTGAGATATTTAACTATCCTTCATGCTGTTTTCATTAAATGCAGCTTAGTTCCAGTTTTCAAACCCTCATGCCTTTTCCCACCCATCTGGCAAAGCTAGACTGTTGTACAATTGGTTGTGGGCTCAGTGTCATCTGTGAACTTGCCTCTTGTTTTGCCCAAATCACATCCAACAAATTGTGCATTGCATATGAATCTACTTGAGTGTGATTTGTTAATTTTGCTAATGAAATAGAAGTCAGATACCGAGATGCTCAAATGTAGTTCATAAAATCATATACCAAAATGTCCTTCCTGTTAATGACTACTTCAGCTTCAACCGCAACAATACACGAGCACGTAATAGATTCAAACTAAATGTAAAGCGCTCCAAACTCGACTGCAGAAAATACGACTTCAGCAACAGAGTGATCAATGCCTGGAATGCACTACCTGACTCTGTGGTTTCTTCCCCAAACCCCAAAAACTTTAACCTTAGACTGTCTACAGTCGACCTCTCCTCGTTTCTAAGAGGTCTGTAAGGGGCGTGCATAAGCGCACCAGCGTGCCTATCGTCCCTGTCCTACTGTCCTATTGTCCTCTTTTATCGTTACTTTTTACTTATGTTTATACAAATTACTACTATACATGTTTGACAAATAAATAAATAAATTAAATAAATTAAAATGCTGATACGTGTTCCAGCTTGGTATATTCCAAAACAGAGTCAATATATTAGTACTATATAGCGTATATTACATTAGCACTTAGCTCTTTCATGTTAAAAGCTTGAGAGTTTTAGTCAGTGAATTTACTTTGGGCACCTAAAAATAGGCAAGGAACTTCATTTACACAACATGGAATCCGTCTTTATTTATTTATCTATGTTTTGACAGCCTTCCTGCTCTCCCACACTCAAAATGTCCTTGCAAACAGCCTGAATTTACTAATCTAAGAAATTCTTTGCCATTATACTCCTCTTGTTTATAACCAATACCACCCACAGACACTATCACAGGCAAATCCCTTGCTGGGACACAGATGTACAAAGTTTGTTGTTATGCCATTATCAGCATTGTTAGGAGAAAGATGACAATTATCACATCAGCTGTATATGAACAGTCTATGAACTGCTTTCCTTTACAGCGTTTGAATTAATCTGTATTTTTATAGCTATTATTTCAATAGCTAGATAGAGCTTGCTGTTGATCGCTTGTTACAGGAGAGTAGCAAACATTTTTTTAAAAAATATAAAATTCCCAAAAGGTTTGGGCATAAACCATATACAAATTCTACCCATCAAAGAAACTCTTTATAATACTAGTTCCTGAAAAGTTACAAAGCTGCCACACTCTTTATGAACTAATACTGTTTTATTATCTTATTTTGAGTGAATTTGTTTTATTGTTAATTTGTTTTATTTATTTGCATTTATTCCACCATTATTATTTTTACAAATAGCTCAAGGTGGCAAACATATCCAATATACCTTCTTCCTCCCATTGTCCCCACAACAACAACCCTGTGAAGTGAGTTGGGGTGAGAGATAATGACTGGCCCAAGGTTACCAGCCGGCTTTCCTGCCTAAGGCAGGACTAGAACTCACTGCTCCTGATGACTGGCCCAAATTCACCAGTTAGCTTTCATGCTAAGGCAGGACTTGAACTCATGGTCTTCTACTTTCTGTCTTAATCACTGGACTATCAAATTGTTTGTATTGGTTTTGTACCTAATCCCTTAGGACCGGGGTGGGTTCCAATTTTTTTTACTACCGCTCTGTGGGTGTGGCTTAATTTTGTGGGTATGGCTTGACAGTCATGTGACCGGGTGGGAGTGACTTGACAGTCATGTGACTGGATGGGAGTGGCTTGGCAGTCATGTGACTGGGTGGGTGTGGCCAACTCAATGTCACTCTTGTCAAGGGGTGCCTTGCCTGGCTCCTCCCCTCCCAGCCATTCCTTGTCACACCCAGCCTCAAGGTGTCTATAGATCTGTAAAAATGTTGTTCACCTTTTTTCAATTTTATTATCTACATACTATAGATGTACTTTCATGGACCACTGAAAGGAGGAAATGGCTCACATGCTTTGCCTAAGAGTGTGATAGACCAGGGGTCTCCAACCTTTTGAACCTCAGGGACCACCAAATTCATAAATTTAAATCCCGCAAACCACTGGTGGGGGTGGGGAGCTCAGCCGCCTTTCAGGCCTACCTGTCTGCTTCTGCGAGCTGCCTCCCCAAAACACTTCCCTTCCCTTCTCCAAACAACCCAGGCGGAGGGCGGATGGCTTCTGCTCCTGGCCAGGAAGAAGTTTTTGCGCAGTGCAAAAAACTCTGGAAAAAAAAACCCCGCCGAAAACAAAATGGTGACGCATGTGCAGTGCTGGAAATTCAGCTTCTGCGCATGCGCAGAAGAAAAAAAATACCCCCCCCCAAATAAATAAAAATTAAAAAAATTCAAAAAAAAGATGGCGGCGCCCACGGACCAGCACCAACTGATCCAGTTCGGTGACATCATCGTGACATCACCAGCGGGTCGCTACCAGTTCAGATGAACCGGTCCAAACTGGGAGGAACCCACCCCTGCCTTAGGATAATAACACTTTTAATTTTTGTATTTTAATACTTACATATATATATTATAATAATGATAATTTTATAACAAAAAAATCACCAAATACTTGGACATTTGAAATTTACTGGATTTTACACACATACACAAAACCCCCACTGTGCTTGGAACTTCAGGTCTCTGCTGATTTGCTGTCTCAAGGCTAAATTCAGACAGGAATGGCAAGATTTTTACTATCTGAGATGGGAAAGTAGATTCAACTGTGTAAATTCTGCTGCTTGCTCTGTTCTTTTGTCCAACAAAACGGATACCTGATGAAAGATAAGAATTGCATTTCTTATCAGTGTCAGCTTCAAAGGACCATGGAAATCACATTCTACAATTTTTTAAAAAAAATATTAAAATTGTAAAATGCATCCATAAAACATATACTGTTTCTACAAAAGCAATAGAGTTAGATCTATAACTATAGATTGGAAAATGGGTAAATGCCTTGGGCTGCAAATTCTACGTCAGGAGAATTATCAATATAGGTAGTCCTTGACTTATGACCAGTTATTCAGTGACAATTCAAAGTTCTGATGGATTCCCCAAAAGCTACCTAGGACCTGGTTTCGTAGTTACATTTCCTCCCCACCTGGTGGTGACATCAGTGCATTTTGGGCATCTAGCAAACAGCTTACATTTAAGCCAACCTGGCTTTCCCTCATTAATTTTGTTTCTCAGACGCCAGCTGGGAAGGTTACAAATGGTGATCACATGACCCCAAGACAGTGCAACTGTCATAAATACATGCCAGTTGCCAAGTGCCCAAATTTTGATCACGTGACCACGGGATTGCTACAACGGTCGTTAAGTGTGAAAAATGATGGGTCACTTTTTTCAACACCGTTGTAACTTTCAAAAGTCATTAAACGAATGGTTGTAAGTCGAGGACCACCTGTGTGATATTTTGCAGCACCCCAGATGACCTTGATTTATGACCTTTTTTTCTGAAAACTGTTTACTTCTTGTTTCCAGGGAAGACCTGTCCATGGGAAACAATGGTTCGCTTAACAGCTGCTGTGTTCGCTTAATGACTGCCGTGTTTGCTTAACCACCTTCATCAAAAGAAGGTTGTAAGTTCATCTCAGTCATATGATGAATCACTTATGACCATCATGACTTATGACTGTAATTGCCAGGCTCAATTACAGTCATAAATTGAATACTGCCTTTACTTTTTTGAGGGACTCCACTGGATGCTGCATGCAGCTTGCATATCTTTTTGCTCCAAGCCACCTGGAGGCAGTATCTGATCCTACGATGAAAGCATATTTGTCTCGTGGAGAATTCAGAAGAACAAAACACAATACTGGGAAAAAACACCATGTTTATTGCGACCATCATAGGGTTCCTGTTTTACAAGAAAGAAGAATTCTAGATAATGGGAAAGCCAAGATTTTTATCGAAGTTGAGAGTTACAAGGTGGGGTGTCCTTAGGATCTGATTTACTGGCCAGTTTGGGGAAGCTAAGCAGGTCTTTGTCCATGTACTTGGGGTTATTCATATTGTTACACAAAGTCCTTTAAGGAACGCAACAGAACTGAAGAAGATGGAACGCTGAAGTCATCACAGATAGCTCCCTCTGTGTTGCTGTTTCCTCATAAGGGCTGGCCTTGGGCTTTAACGTGAGTGGGTGAGGGGCAGTGGTGGGTTCCTACAGGTGCGGTCCACTCTATAGCACCGGTAGCGGCCCGCTGGTGACGTCACAGTACCGGTGCAGTCAGTTGCCAGTGCCTGGGCGTCGCCATTTTTTTAAAAAAAAATTTATATATTTTTTTAAATTTCTTCTGCACATGCCCAGAAGCCGAGTTTCCGGCACTGCGCATGCGCTGCCTTCCTACCCCACAGTGAGTCCAAGCAGGGGAGGATGGCTGAGGGAGCGCGTGAGATGCTGAAAGAACGGGCGGCAGGAGCTATCTCCAATCCCCTCCCTTCAGCAGTCCGAGAAGCCACGAATACGCAGTGATGATCCTAGGCATTTTTGCACGTTCGAGGCTTTTCGAGCTGCTGAGGGGAGGGGGAATGGGCGGCAGGACCTATCTCAGTTCCCCTCCCTTCAGCAGTCTGAGAAGCCACGCCCACCCGGTCACATGGGTGGCAAGCCACACCCACAAAATAAGCCACACCCACAGAGTGGTAGTAAAAAAAATTAGGAACCCGCCCCTGGTGAGGGGGCTTTTATTATTTAATTTAAATGGGATTTTAGAGAGGGGTTTGTTTGTGGGCACGGAGAGTCAATTTGGATCTGATAGGATTAGGAATAGGAGTTGAATTTTGACCCTGGTCTTGCCAAAAGGCAGGGAATATAAAGCATACAATCTCCATTTTTTTCGTTAGATCTTTTTTTTTTTTGGCTACGCATGAAATCCCAATTATGATGTTAGCAACATTCAAGTTCACACTGAATGAACTTAATCACAACATTTTTGCTCCAAAGGCATGGAACCAGAGGTGGGTTCCTGCCGGAGCTGCCATGTGCACAGCTCCGGTAGGGAGCGGCTGATTGCGCAATTTGCGTGCGACTGCTCCAGAGCCCTCTCTGCCGGTCCACCGTGCGCATCACCATTTTTTCGGTAATTTTTGGGCGATTTTGCTTCTGCGCATGCGCGTAAGCAAAATCGCGGCGAAATCTCATGAGGGGATGCGCGCGTGAGAGAGATTTCAGCAAGATTTTGCTTCCACGCATGCGCAGAAGCAAAATCGTACGAGAGGGCGTGCGCATAGCGAGTGCACGCACCCCCAAAACTTGGAGATGCGCGCGCAGCGCACCGGCACCGGTAAGTCAGCAACCCGCCACTGCATGGAACGTGCATATGAAAATGTATAAAAGCTTAGGGTGAGGAGGATTTCTACTTTCATATTAAGTATTATTCTATATGCGGCAAATGAATTAGATCTCATCTCAAAAAAGGTGATTTTTCTGAAGGAGGCACTACTGACTCTCAAACCTGCTTTTTTTTTTTACCTTTTACATGCATTTTTAAATGAAAAAATGCAACAAGAGTATTTGTGGTTTGATCTTTTGGATGTCTTGCCTTACAAATACTTTGCATCCTTTAAAGCCCTATATGGCTCAGGACCAGGATATCTTCGGGACCGCCTACTACCACACACCTCCCTGCGACGCTTAGATCCCACAGAGTTGGTCTTCTTCGGGTCCCGTCAGCCAAACAATGTCGGTTGGCAGGACCACGAGGGAGAGCTTTCTCTGTGGCGGCTCCGACACTGTGGAACCAAATACCGCCGGAGATCCGGACCATCCCCACCGTGTTGGCCTTCTGTAACGCCGTCAAAACCTGGCTCTTCCGGCAGGTGTGGGAATAGAAACCAGCGAGAATGTATTAAAGTGGTCACTCCATGTATGAATGATAGAACGTTTATATGCATTTTAATTTTTTACTGTTGTTTTAATGATTGTTCATTTTTCTGCTGTACGCCGCCCAGACTCCCTTGGGAGTTGGGTGGCTTATAAATTTGAACAATAAATAAATAAATAAATAAATAAATAAATAAATAAATAAATACATACATACATACATACATACATACATACATACATACATACATACATACATATATACATTGTTCGAAGTTACAACATACCCTGAAAAAGGGGACTTACTGATGATGTAGATTTGAAGTTCCAAAGTCTATCTCCCTGGTCACATGACTGCATTTTGGATGCTTAGCAACTGGCCCACATATATGACCATTTGCAGTGTCCCGTAAGTCATGTGACCACAATTTACAAAGTTTTTTTCTCTCCAGAAACTGGTATTTAGCAATAGCAATAGCACTTAGACTTATATACTACTTCATGCTTTACAGCTCTCTCCAAGCGTTTTACAAGTGTCAGCATATTGCCCCCAACAATCTGGGTCCTCATTTTACCTACCTCAAGGATGCAAGGCTGAGTCCACCTTCAGCCAGTCAGAATCAAACTCCTGGCAGTAAGCAGAACTAGCCTGCAATACTGCATTCTAACCACTGCGCCACCACAATTCTGATTTTCAGCCAAAAATGCTTAATAGTGAACAATACACTTACTTAATGATTGCAGTGTTCGTTTAATGACTACCCCAAAAAATGATAATAAAATCAGACACTGTCACCCTCTTTACAACTATCATAACTTGCAACTGAAATTGCAGACTCGATTATGGTCCTAAGTCAAGCCACATCATTTGTTCTGATGTGATTTTTTCTGATTTGTTGACATGAAGTGTTAGTATTGCTATATACTGCTTTAGGAAGATCACATTTAGAGTACTGCATCCAATTTTGGTCACTGCAATACAAAAACAGATGTTGAGACCTTAGAAAGAGTGCAGAGAAGAGCAACAAAGATGATCAGGGGACTGAAGGCTAAAACAAATGAAGAATGGTTGCTGGAGTTGGGTATGTCTAGCTTAATGAAAAGAAGGACCAAGAAAAGGGTGTCAAACTATTCTTCAAAGCACCTGAGGGTAGAAAAAGAAGCAATGGGTGGAAACTAATCAAGGAGAGAAGCAACTTGGAACTAAGGAGAAATTTCCTGACAGTTAGAACAATTAATCCGTGGAACAGCTTGCCTCCAGAAGTTGTGAATGCTCCAACACTGGAAGTTTTTAAGAAGATGTTGGATAACCATTTGTCTGAAGTGGTGTAGGGTTTCCTGCCTAAGCAGGGGGTTGGACTAGAAGACCTCCAAGGTCCCTTCCAACTCTGTTATTCTATTCTATTCTATTCTATTCTATTCTATTCTATTCTATTCTATTCTATTCTATTCTATTCTATTCTATTCTATTCTATTCTCTAAAGCACCTGAAGGCAGGACAAGTAATAGATGGAAGCTTAACAAAGAGAGAATTGACAAATTTCCTGATAGTGGGAACAATTAATTAGCGTAACGTTTGTTTCCAGACGTTGTGGGTGCTCTATCATTGGAAGTTTTTAAGAGAATGGACAGCCATTTATCTGGAATGGTATAAGGTTTCCCACTTGCACAGGAGGTTGGACTAGATGTCCAAGGTCTCTTCCAACTCTTTTATTCTGTTTTTTGTATTTGTATATTAACTGTGTCATCTTCTCTCTCTTATACCCTCCACTCACCCCCCTGCAATTTAAGTCATATATTGGCTTAGCCATTCCATGAATTGATAAAGTGAACTGTCTTTTAATAAAATATGTTAGTCTTAAAAAGATATTATCAGACTGTTCTGATTACATGTTTCTTCTTGAATACCCTTGGCTGACCATACTGGCTTGGACAGGGTGGGCCACAGTGGTGGGTTCCTACCAGTGCGGGCCACTCTACCGGTGCGGTCGGTTGCCGATGCCTGGGTGCCGCCATTTTAAAAAAAAAAATTAATTTTTTTTAAATTTTCTTCTGCACATGCCCAGAAGCCAAGTTTCTGGCACTGTTCATGCGCTGCCTTCCTACCCCACAGTGAGTCCAAGCAGGGAAGGATGGCTGAGGGAGCACGTGAGACGCTGAAAGAACGGGCGGCAGGAGCTATCTCCATTCCCCTCCCTTCAGCAGTCCGAGAAGCCACGAACGGGCGGTGATGATCCTAGGCATTTTTGCACGTTCGAGGCTTCTTGAGCTGCTGAGGGGAAGGGCAATGGGCAGCAGGACCTATCTCAGTTCCCCTCCCTTCAGCAATCTGAGAAGCCACGTCCAACTGGTCACATGGCTGGCAAGCCACACCCACAAAATAAGCCACGCCCACAGAGTGGTAGTAAAAAATTAGGAATCCACCCCTGGTGGGCCACCATGTTGATCTAGTAAGCCCTTCACCAAATTGTAAGAGTTTCAATAGGAAAGAATATATGTAGTTCAGGGTTGTTGTTGGTCCCTGATTGTGATCCCTTGGTGTTCTCTGAACTTGGTTGTTTGCTTGCAGATGTCTCATGGCCCAACTAGAGAATAAATTAATATTGGGGATTTCATTGTGTCTTCTCAGCCGCCCTGAGTCCCTAGGGATTGGGCGGCATAGAAATCCAACAAAATAAATAAAATAAATAATAAAATTCTGACAGCTAATTGGTATCCATGGATATGCTCTGCAAGGTTTTTATGTCTATATAGTGGCTATTAGTACACTGTATGTTGTAGATGACTCTTGCTTTTAGTTCTTGGGCTAGTGGTCTTCTGGTTTACTTAAGATGTTTTAGAAGATTTTAGAGCTGATTTGTGCTACTGTGATGCTATATACTAGTCTTTTGATTTTTTTCTGAGATGTTTTTGAATATGGTAGTGTTATTGTTTTCATAGCTTATGTTGGTTGTGCTGTAATGAGTTCAGTGGCCAGATACTTTTTGGTTAAATTGAACAAGTTTCATTTTGTTGGAAGATGTATAGTTGGCCTGTTTTTTTTTTTTTTGTTCTGCAGTGAGTTTGTGTCTGTCTTAATTCTCTTCTATTGGAATCACATTCACATAAAGGCATCAAACACTTCAGAAAGCATGCGAATGGGATAAATATGCACAATGTAAGGTGACCAGGCGTCCCGCTTTTGGCGGGACAGTCACGCTTTTTAATAATTTGTCCCGCGTCCCTTCAAAAAAGTCCCGCTTTTTGAATTTGAATTTGCCCTGCACACCCCTCTGCCTCCTGCCTCGCCTGCCTCCTCCTGCCAGGCGGGGACGGAGGGCAGTGAGAGGGGCAGCGGCGGTCTTGCCTGTTCGTCGCCGCAGAGCCGAAGAAGCTGGTGGTGTTCGCGGTGCGGGGCTTCCCCCGGCCGCTTTCCCTGGCCGCTGGGATGCCGCCATTTGCGTTCTTTTGCCCTCTGCGCAAGCAGAATGCTTTGCGCATGCGCAGAGGGCAAAAGAACGCAAATGGCGGCGTCCCGGCGGCCGGAAAAAGTGGGCGGGGGAAGCCTCGCGCCGCGAACGCCACCAGCTTCTGCGGCGACGAACAGGCAAGCCCGCACCGGTAGGAACCCACCCTTGGCTGCGATGAAGGGGGGGTGTTTGGGGGTGTGTGCACAAAGCTGCAGGATAAGAGAGATGGACCCCTCCTGTCTTGCTCCCCTAGAACCCCCCCCGTCAATGGTGTCCCGCTTTACAAATATTAAAATCTGGTCACCTTAGCATAATGATGAATCTTCACTAAGGAATAACTATTCTCTTTGTGCAAATGCTTACAGCAATATGCCCTGCAAATCCCCAAAAGACCTCTGCAGCTGAATGGAAAATAGTTCAACAAGGTGACCAAAACATGATATGATAAATGATCACGTATGCTCACCACAGACAAAATAAATTCCAGCACACCATAGATAACGTCAAGAAGCAACCGGAACAAACCATGACCCCAAAACAGACAAAAATGTTGACAACCACCGTCGAGACTAAATTTCTAAGACAAGCTGAAAAGGGAAAACAAAACTCCAAACCAAACTGCTTAAACTAAGTGCCAGAAGCAGAGAGGCGCCTGAACCCTAATGTGTAGTCAAAATGCTCAGTGTTTACCACATAACACAATATCCTTCAGAAAAGTCTCAACTGTAACGTAGATCATGCTAATCAGTTATAATTCTTTCCAGCGTTGGAAGCAGGATTTAAAAACCACAGGACTTGCTACAGAGACACAAGAAAACATACGGCAGAGAATCTTATCGCAGACCAGAAGAACACAGGAACAGAACTAACTCAAATCAGAGGTCAGAGCAGATCTAAAAACCTAGAGATACCAAACCAGCACCATCTTCTCTGATGGCAATGGCTGGACTGTGATTATTACGTCAAAATGCAATACACACAGACGCCAAAGAATTGCTGGAGGACAAAGAAACCTACATCCCAGTAATCATCAACCCAGTACAGAAACTGGGTAACCAAATCAAGAGAACCCTCAACAATTTAACTTAGAAAAGTCAAATCACACAAGAAGAACAGTGGCAGATGAAAAGCAGTAGACCCCTCCTTCCATGTTTTTATACATAAAATTATATAAACCCAAGATTCCTCTTCATCAAATTATATTATTACCAGGGACTCCAACGTACAACATTACCAGCAAACTTAACAAAAAAGCTTGGACATCTTATAGAAGGGAGTGAATAAAATAGCCTATCAATTGTCCACTATAGTGCCTCCAGAAAATCAAAGACGTAAAAACAGAAGATGAAATTATGGTTTCTTCCAATATCATAGCATTCTTCACATCCATATATCCAGAATTAGCAAAAGAATCCATGACAGTAATACTACAGTAACACATCTGACACTGAGATTGAAACACCATCAACCTCTACCTCAGTATCAATTTTTGGTTTGATGGACAAATATAACAACAAATCAGAGGAACACCTATGGGATCACCATTATCAGGACTCATAGCAGGGGTGGGTTCTAACTTACCTCACCACCGGTTCCCTTCCTCCCGCGCTGCGTGGCCGTGCCTCGTGGGCATGTGTGCGCCTTGCACGCGCGCATGCGCAGTATCAAAAATTCCAATTTTTTTTAAAGAGATGAAAACAAGATGGTGGAGCATGCTCAGTGCCGAAAACTCGGCTTTTGTGCATGCACAGAAGAAACAAAATCAGCAAAAAAATAAATACCCCCCCCCCAAATAAAAAAAATTCCAAAAAACCCAGACTCAACCAGTTTCAACTAGGAAACTGTGAACTTCCTAGACCAGTGATGACAAACCTTTTTTGGTTCGCGTGCCAAAAGAGGGTGTGCGTGCACGAACGTGCCCACACCCGTTCCCTTCCCCCATGCATGCACACCCCCCCTGTGCTGCCCCTTGTGCATGCACACAATCCCACCCCGCCCCTGCGCATGTGCATAGACCTCACCGAAGCCTGGGACGGTGAAAAAAATGACCCAAAAGGCAAACCAGAAGTTCGGAAAAACGGACTTCCGGTTTGCCCGTTGTGCTGTTTTTTGCACTCCGGTGGCTTCAGGGACGTTTCTTGAAGCCCCGGAGTGCAAAAAACAGCACAACGGGCAAACCGGAAGTGCATTTTCCAAACTTCCGGTTTGCCCGTTGTGCTGTTTTTCGCACTCCGGGGCTTCAGGGAAGCTTCCCTGAAGCCTCCGGAGGACGAAACGGCCTTCCCCAAGGCCAAAAATCAGCTGGCCAGCGCACACATGCATGCTGGAGCTGACATAGGGCAACGCCTCATGTGCCCTCCATTATGGCTCTGCGTGCCACCTGTGGTACACATGCCATAGGTTCGGCATCATGGTCCTAGACCAAAAATACTAGGAAATTCCTGGAAGATTGGCATTCAGAAAAATCAGCAAACAATAAACACAAAGAAATAAAAAATATAGATAGCATTAAAAAAATACATTTAAAAAGTTGAGAAGGCTAGAACATATCTCCTGTACCACGTAGCATCCAGATAAGCAGGGATTAACACTAAACACTAGGATCTACCAAAGAGAAAAATCATATCCCTGACAGGGAAGCTACTATTATCGCAGTGGTGGGATTCAACCAGTTCGTACCACTTCGGCTGAACCGGTTGTTAAATTGCTGGCTAGCCCCTCCCCTCTTCACCCCTTCCAGGAGTCCCTACACGCCCTGTTTTGGCTCCCAGGTAAGTGCAGGGAGGCCTACTAGGCCCAAAATGGGGTGCGGGGGGTGCATCCCCCATCCGCGAGGCCCGTTTTTGCTCCCAGCAGGGTGCAGGAGGCTGAGTACTGCCTGTCACAAACTCAGGCCATGCCCACGATGGCCACGCCCACCCAACTGGTCATTAGGGCAGAGAACCGGTTATTAAATTATTTTAATCCCACCACTGCTGTTATGTATAGCTAAAAGTCTATAGAGATTCTCAGTCAACCAGGTCATGGTTGTCCCAAAGGTGCTTTTTCAGGAGGCAACTGGACTTTTTTGTTTTTTTCTGAAGACGTTTCGCTTCTCATCCAAGAAGCTTCTTCAGCTCTAACAGGATAGTGGTGACTGGAAGGATTTATATTATACATTCCCCACTATCCTGTCAGAGCTGAAGAAGCTTCTTGGATGAGAAGTGAAAAGTCTTCAGAGAAAAACAAGAAAGTCCAGTTGCCTCCTGAAAAAGCACCTTTGGGACTACTATTCTGTATGTAAACTGTTACATTCTCAGACTGAAGCACAGCTCCCTATAAAAGGGCTGGCTGTCAGGCAGAGCCTTTGCTGGATTGTAAATAGGTGCCAAATAAAGAGCTGCTGTTTTGAAGCCACTTCTGTCTGACTCTTCCATTCACCCTATTTAACACTGGCGACGAAGGTGGGATTGGAAGGCAGATAGGCCAGAAAAGAGCTGACAACCTCGCAATCCAGCCCGGGGCAGTAAGTCTTCAACAAACGGCCTTTCTAAAGTGCCAAATCAGCCGACATGACGATGCACACCCCGCTGAGTCACTTCAACCCAGCACGGGAGCACTGGGACACCTACATGACTCGCTTCAAATGCTTCATGGAGGCAAAAAGACCTCCTTGGGCTATCGGACAACTGCAAACAAGTGCTCTTCCTGAGCTACTGTGGCACAGACGTGTTCGAAATGGCCCAGGCACTCGCCGAACCAACACCAGTCCAGACGGTCATCTGGTCCGCCCTACAGACAATGCTCAAGACCCATTATGCCCCAAAACCCTCCAAATTCGTGTGGCGGCACGTCTTCAATCTGCGGAACCAGAAGGAGGGGGACTCCCCATTAATGAATATGTTGCCATGCTGCGCAAGGCTGCTGCCCATTGTGAGTTCCATGATCTAGATGAGCTACTGCTCCACCAAGTGATCTCTCAGAATTTGGGACATTAACCTCCAATGGAGGTTACTTTCAAAGACCACCCTCACTCTCCAAATTGCGCTGGATGAGGCCAGGGCAGCCGAGGCATCCAGTAGGTCAAGTGAGGCACTACATCAACCAAGCAGCCCGAAAAGCGCACAAAAGACAGTCAGCGTGCATTGCAAGAGTTCGGCGTGAGACTTCTTACCTGATAGCGATGAAGAAGTTTGCTGCCTTCGATTCAAAAAGCGAGAAGTGACAAACGCACCCAATGACAGACTTCCACCATGTGCCAGCTGCTGAGGGCACCATCACCACACTGACTGCCGATACCGTGAGGCCATCTGTCAATGATGCGACCGTCACGGTCATCTAGCAAGAGTCTGCCGCGCCAAGCTGCCTTCACCACAGGCAACACAATGAACACCGAGCAAGCCTGGCTACGCCAAGCAACCTCAACATGGGGGTTGGCAGCCACAACGGAGAACCAACTGGGCCAGCGCGACTGAGGCCTGCCAAACAACAATCTGGCAAGCAACCATGCCACACTGGAAGAAGCTGCGAGTCACCATCCTGCTCGAGGGGTGGAGCATGGATATCGACACTGGATCGTCTCTCACCATCGTATCCTGGGTCACGCTGTAACAAGCAATCCCGGGGATCCAGAAGAAACAACTGCGGCGCCAGGAGCTGAGGCTGATTGACTACCAAGGCAACCGCATACCAGTCATTGGCTGTGGCACCTTCTGGGTGCAATTCAAGAATTTCAATGGCCCCCTCACGCTGACTACGGTCAGCGGCTCCCTTCCAAGCCTGCTTGGCTTGGAGTGGTTCGAGGCCCTCAGCATGGGGGTGACCGGAATCAACACCATCACCAATAGCGCCATGAAAGACCTTCTGAGGGAGTTCGAGGACGTTTTTAGCGGCAGTCTGGGTACATATAAGGGGACCCCAATTTCGTTCGATCTGGACCCAAACGTAGTGCCAATTCGGCTTAAACCCCGGAGACCTCCTCTTGCCCTCCAACTGAAAATAGATAAGGAATTGGACAGTGACTATAAGTGCACGCTTAATAAGGCACTTCAGTAGAGCGCCTATCCAGTTCCTGTGGTCCAGCATCTGCTGCACTCTCTGGGCCCAGGAAAGATTTTTGCAAAACTCGATCTTACGCAGGCCTACCAGCAGCTGCCTGTAGATAGTGCCACTGCGGAAGCTCAGACTATTGTGATGCACAGAGGTGCGTTTAAATGTACGCGGCTCCAGTTCGGAGTTAGTGTAGCCCCCGGACTGTTCCAAAGTCTTATGGAACGCCTGTTGGAAGGAATTCTGGGGGTTGTGCCATATTTTGATGATATTCTAATTTCGGCCAAAGACAAAAAACAATTATTTCAAAGACTGAGGACAGTGCTGACCCGAATTCGTGACAAGGGTCTGCGGCTTAAAAAAGGAAAATGCCAAATTGGAGTGGACCGGGTAGAGTTCCTAGGGTACATGATTGACAGCTCTGGGATCCACCCCACAAATTCAAAAGTTAAGGCAATTCAGGATGCTCCTACTCCTCGGAACCAGACTGAACTACAAGCATTCCTCGGACTCCTTAATTTCTATAGCATTTTCCTTAAACAGAAGGCTACGGTGGCCAAGCCACTCCACAAGCTGCTGGGGGAAAAGGCGAAATGGACCTGGGGAAGGACTGAGGCAGCCGCTTTCGCAACTGTCAAAACGCCTACTTTCTGCGGACAGCCTCCTGATCCAGTATAATCAGACCTTGCCACTTGTGTTGACCTGCAATGCTTTACCCTTTGGCGTCAGGGCTGTCCTCAGCCATCGCCTACCCAACGGCACCGAGGCACCCATTGCTTTCTATTTTAGGACTTTTTGAGTATTGAATGCCGGCAGGCTCCAGGCAAGCCCCTTTTAAGGGCTTGCCTGAAGCCGGCCAGCCACTGAGAGCCTTTTAAAACTCCCGCCATTTTCTTATCCAATCAGCGGCCAATATGCAAATTATCCAACATACGTCCATACGTAATAAGTCAGGTTTTGAAATGATTGCAAGCCAACATCCAAGTTTGAAGAGCCCCAAAGGATTCAACAGATTTTGAATTTACCAAAATTCTTTATATTCTCCTTCACTCAAAAGATGCTCATCTAGTTCAAGATATTAACCTGTTTTGTATCTCTTGAGCCTATGACTTTTATTTGGAGGTCCTTTAATTAAAGGATTTAAACTAACAAGTGGACACTGATGTACTTTCCCTTATCTTTCAGATAAAAACCTGCTTGGGGGGGGATGTGTGATAAATCCTTATCTGAAAGATAAAAGCATTCACATGGAAGACTTTATCACTTAATTAAAACCTAGTACAATGGGCAATGAAGTCAATTGATTATTCAAGAAAGCTCTTAAAAAATATTCTGCTTTACTGTTGGATGAGAATCTGTGTTGGGTCCCCTGTACTGTACTGTGTAATATAATGATGTAGATTATATGTATATTCTTTTGTGGAAATGAACCAATTAATTAAAAACCAGGCTACAACTTACTATTGGCTGATAAATTAATCTGATGGCATGGCACCATAATCAATAGGACCAAGAGATAGGATGATCTGAATCCATTAACACAACCCAAGGAGACCAGGACCTTCCTTTCTCTGTTACCATAGAAGGAATAACAACTAACTCTACAAATACAATTCACAGCAGTGAGGCAAAACTAGACTACAATTGCAGTTATTTAAAACCACAAATAATACAATAATAGAAAACATGGGTATGATTTTCTCATTGTGATTTAGCAGATTCCACCACAGATGAGAACAAATACGTGCATCCTAGTTATCCTGTATGGAAGTCCTTTCTTTGCTTTCTCATGGATCAGAAAAATGAAGTTGATTAATAAATATGCATCCTTAATTGCTTTTCTGAGACACTGATGGCCTATGTCAGTGATGGCAAACCTTTTTCTTCTTGCGTGACAAAAATGGGAGTGCGCTAGCGAGCGTGTGCCGACACACAACTCCCCATGTGCGCCACACTGCGCATGCGCGCATCCCTGCACATGGGCTCCCCTGTTGGGCCGTTTTTCACCCTCAGGCTACCCTGAAGCCTCCGGAATGCAAAAAACGGCCCAATGGGCAAACCGGAAGTTTGTAAAAACGGACTTCCAGTTTGCTCGTTGGGCCGATTTTCATACCCTGAAACCTGGGGAGAGTGAAAATGGCCTTCCCCAAGGCCGAAAATCAGCTGGCCAGCTCGCGCATGCACACTGGAGCTGATATAGGGCAATGCCTCGCTGGCCCTCAGATATGGTTCCGCGTGCCATCTGTGGCACGCGTACCATAGGTTCGCCATCACGGGCCTATGTACTTAGATCCCAAGTTTAATTCTCAATTAATTTCATTTGAAAGGATAGCAACAGAACTTGAGGTTCAGATGACTCCGAAAATTTGTTTGCGATCGCATTGTCAGGGTTTAAGTATGGCTATTGAATAAACCACAATTAGCCACATTTGCATAATATACTAGGCCATAAACTCTGCTGTACAAACTACGAAAATCAAGTTAGAGCTTGTAATAATTATGATTACCAGATTCTACACACTAGTGATGTGAGACCTAGATACATCCTTTTCTTCAAAAATCCCTTTCTGTATCTATCATCTGCCTAACTTATCTCTAATCATGAGCTCAGATATTGGTTTTACATGCGCACCCATCATTTCATAGGCCAGGTTTTTCTAAAGGGCTAAAACTAGTATCTTTCAAACTTGGCAACTCTAACACGTGCAGACTTAAAACTCTTTAAAAAAAACTGTTTTAGAATTGTTCATCACCCAGTCACCTAGTCAGTATCTGACTGGGGAATTCTGGGACAAACCCACACAGCTTCAAGTTGTCAAGGTCGAAAAACACTGGACTAAACGTTGACGTGTTTAGATAGAACATAATTTTGTCTACGACGTAAAGCAGCTTTTGTGGCTGATAAAAAGTTTTCTTTATCATTCAGTGTGTGCATGTTATGTGAATCCAGTTCATGGTCGGTTATTCAGCAACCTATGAGCATTTTCAAGCCGAAGAACAGTTTATCCAGACTTCCACATTAGAGAAAAAGCCGCGTAAGCAGAGACAGAGCTTCAAAACATTTTCTCTCCGCTCCATTGGCAGAAAAACAAAACAAAATCCTCCTCCGGCAACTACGCATGCGCCACATTTATTTGCTATTAATCGCCGGCTTCATTCTATTGCCTAGTCTCCTTAAGCGCATGCGCCTCTGAGTCCAGTTTTTTTAAAAAATCAATAAAATAAAGTCACTTAACCATAAAGTCAAGGGCAAGAGAGGCCCGCTTTCCTCTGCTTATGCTAGAAGGCGTGGCTTCTCCTCAGAGCCCTCCCTCTTCCCACCTCCCCCTTTTTGCCTTTCCCACCCTCGTCTTGTCTCCAATGCGGCAGATTGGCCGAGCCGGCGAGTCCACCACCTTCCGCTCCGCTACGGAAAAGGCGGTCTTCCAATATCCCAGATTACAACGCGGCGCTTCTAGCGGCGCTCTTCATTCACCTCCTCTGCGATCCTCTCAGCAGCCGGCCGCCATGTTGTTCTAGTTTTACGCTCCGCGGCGGGTGATCGGTGCTGGGCGAGAGGAGCTCCCGGCGTCGGGAGAGGCAGGAGGGTTGCGGGCTTTTCGCACCGCGACCTGGCGAGATCCGACGCCATGGCAGCCGCCTTGGGAGGAGCAGGAGCAGGTGAGGTATCCCTTCACGTCCTCCCGAGGCCAAGCGGGGGGAAGGGGAGGGAGGGTTTGCGGCTGATGTGTGGGGAAAGCCTCAGGCCCCCAGACGGGTGCGGGACGCCCCAGGGAGAGTGAGGAGAAGCAGCGGCTGATCTCGTGGATTGCAGCGGGAGGAGAGATGTTTGCGCCGCCTGCGTACGGTGTTTGCTGGCGAGAAAGCCTGGCTGGGCAAGGCAGGCACGTCAGGCTTGTCTGAGGGGCAGCCGAGTAGGGATTTTCAGGGGTTTGGGGCGCTCCCGACGTGGGAGGAAGCGGGGAAGAAGAAGGGGTGCCTGGAAGTGGGCCCGATAATGGGGATCGTTTCTAGCTCAGGGTTGACATGAGGGGGTCCTTGGTGCTCTCTGAGCTTGGATGTTTTCTTCCAGACCTTCCATTACCCAGACTTGGTAACCTCATCAGTGCTAGTAAGGACTTTCTTGGGAGTGGAAAGGAAAAGGTTTGGTGACAGTTCTTTAAGGGTTTAGGATTGCAGGGGTGGGGAGATCTTTGGGGTTTATAAAAGCAAGATAGAAGCACAGGACATTGGGGGGTAGAATAAAGTGCTTAGGGAGGGGATGTTATTGTGGCCCGTTTTTTTTAAACTTCCCTTTTTTCCATTTGAACTAGTTCTTTTGTGGGATTTGCTGTCTTCCCTCCCATTCTTACGCTTTTATTAAATACATACAGATGTGATGGTTTGACATCTGTGTATTCCATTGCTGCAAAGGGCTTTGATGAGTAAAGGAGTGTAAATTATGAATCTGGCCTTATTGCAGAAGTTCTTTCAATCCTGAATGACATGAACGTCTTACATTTTGAAAAAGGTATATTAGTTGAACTTACTATGCTTATTGCTTGCTTTTAAAATACTCACATTCTTCTTTTTATGTTTACCCTGTCTCAGTCTTGGCTTGGTTCTGGATATGTAGCCTTATGTGACTGTATCCTTACCATGTGTCTTAGCTAGTTAATGTCATGAATGAAAAAGCTTATTATATATTAAGTTTGAATTTATCATTTGCTTTTTTGGATGTTTCTCTTCTGCCTAGTTTTGTAAATCAGAATTTCTTTGTTATGTTTGGTTCCAGAGCCTGCAGTTCAATGGTTTTGTAATGTTACCAAAGTTTAAATAACTTGCTAGTTGTGTGATTTCATTACTTACAGTATATATAAAAATTCCAAACTTTTGTGTTGTAATAAAAGTGAAAAAGAAATCCAAATTAAACATTTTGTATCTACAGGTAGTCCTCAACTTACAACAGTTCATTTAGTGACCGTTCAAAGTTACAACAGCTCTGGAAATAGCGGCTTATGACCACTTTTCACATTTAGCATCCTTATGGTCATGTGATTTACATTCAGATGCTTGACAACTGACTCATATTTATGACAATTGCAGTGTCCCAGAGTTATGTGATTCCCTTTTGCGACCTTCTGAAAAGCAAAATGAATGGGGAAGCCAGATTTACTTAACAACTGTGTTATTAATTTAGGAACTGCAGTGATTCACTTAACAAATGTGAGAAAAGTCATAAAATGGGGCAAAACTCACTTAACAAATTTCTCATTTAGCAACTTAAATTTTGGCTCAATTGTAAATTGAGGACTACCTGTATTTACAAGCAAGACTGATCATGTGGGAAGAGCCACAAGATAGACTGGCTGAAGTCTTTGGCCTGAATCTCAATTCAAATTTGCTGCAAAGTTTGTTTTACTCATCTTGGATTGTCTCTATATCTGTCTTGCATGCTCTTCTTTTCAGTGCATTGTTGATAATAAAGCATATAGGGTAGGGGTATGTTGCTGGTCTGAGCATATACAGAATCAATGCAATATTTGTAAATTGAATGAAAACAAAACACTTCTTTATAAAATATGGTATCTTGCAAAAAAAATATGCTTTCACTACAAAGCTTTATTTACTTTTTGCTACTTATTGACATTATAGTCTAAAGTCACAGTCTTTGTGACAGAGTCTTGTTTTACTTGGGTTTCTGAATCCAAATTGCTAGGCTGTTTTCTTTGCTTAACATCCCAGTTAAACAGTTGGGGATTTTGGAGTGGCAAGAGTAGATTAATTTTCGGAAAGGAACTTTTCCCCATAACTTTATACCTCATCTCCACAAACATTCATGCCATTATTTTTTGTTTCCCATTATAAATAAAAAGAAGGAAGAGGATTGGTTCTGAAGAGGGCTGTCCTATAGCAAAGATTTTTATTCAAGGCTTTATTGTAGTTATAACTTATTTGCGTCCCAATACAATATATACAGGTTGTTAACTGTCAGCTGCCACTTGATGCTTGCTTGTGCTTTGCTGACATGAAGTGACACCCTGCCATGAATTATGGAGAACGGGGACCAAGGGGGCATGCATGGGAAAACAAAAAAGGTGCTGTACTGTCTCGAGAAGCTGCTTCAAGGTTGCCAAGCTGGAAGAAGGAGGGAGTGGCATACCAGAACTTGAACTGACGATTAGGAAAACAGCTTGCAAGATTTTAATTGGTTACCTTGGGGTGGAAAATGAAAGACAAGGAGAGGGAAGGAAGAAAAAGTATAAGGTAATAAGGAAGGGATTTTGGCGTGCAAATCTCAGTTCTGGCTATGTTATGACCTGCAATTCACTTCACCTCTAATAAAAATATACCTTTCTCAGCAAATGGTCAAGGATTGTTTTCTACTTAGAATTTAACATTTGTGGCAGGTCTGACATTACCAGTATAAATTAGAAACAAATTTAATAGCATTAAATTGCATACTAAAATAGTCACAATATTTTAAAAAGTCTATAAATAACTACACTACCTAGAATGACATTTTAGTAGCCAAGACTTAAGGGAGGAAGATATCAGAATAGATGTTATAGGTACTATGTTATGTACCCGCAGCTAGGCCACTTGGACTGTTGAGTTTTACATCCTCCTTTTGAGGGTTTAAAATATAATTACTGCCTATATAATTATTGTATAAGTGGATAGTGCCTCCACTTATAGAATAGAATACTTTATTTGTCCAGGAATGATTAGACACACAAGGAATTTGTTTAGGTGCAGAAGCTCAGTGTACATGCAAAACAACAGTAGTAATAATCATAATGATACCAATTATCATTGGAGGAGGTAGTAGAGAAGATGAGAAGGATAATAATAATACAGCCATACCACATAGGGAAATATAGTTAGGCATTAGACAGTACTTATGTTCACAATTTGTATTCTAAATAGATAAGATACCTGTTTCAGTAGACAGACAGAAAACTACTTTTGTAAGAATATTGGTATCATACTATCTAGTGCTCTTGCAGTTACATATTGTACAAGGAAGAAAGGGAACACATACTTAGAAAGGCTTCTCTGAAAAGAGATCTATATATTTTTAGATGGATGTTCTGAGCTGGCGGTTTTGTGATTCCAGATGTGCCTAATAAAATGAGAGAATCAACTGGCAGGTATACTTGCTACTGATGGAAGAGCCTAGGGAAGGTTTTTAGTTCACATGCCAAGACTGTAAAGTATAATTCTGCCATATATATGTAAAAATATTGCTTGAACTTGAAAGACCTATCTTCTAGTAGTCTACCAGGGGTCTCCAACCTTGGCAACTTTAAGATTTGTGGACTTCAACTCCCAGAATTCCTCAGCCAGCTTTTCTGGGAGTTGAAGTCCACAAATCTTAAAGCTGCCAAGGTTGGAGACCCCTAAACCACTTCCTGATTAATCAATCCTAATTCTCAGTTGATATAAGATGCTTTGGAAACTTTTATAAGATACAATACTGTATAGCAGACTGTCTATAGTAGTAAGGTAAGAGAGGATATTGGAAATTCAGTATTCTGTCTGCAAATATTTATTTCAAGTTTCTTGTAGTTTGAATTGTTCTTGTCATAGGTGACTTGGCTAATTTTATTCCTTCTTTGCATTTGTATGTTCATACTTGAGCCTTAAAAATGCAAATACAAAGTATGATGAAAAATCTTTTAGAGAACTATTCATAGAGATATTTGGATGGTGGGAATCATTAGATATTAGACTATGATCTCCTTAGATGCTGCTAACTACAGTATTGTTTTGTGTATTTATTATCAGGTAGTAGAGCTTTATTATCAGGTATCCTCTCCCCTTCAAACAAATTGTGCCATTTAAATTCTTTTCTTGAACTAAACAGCTGTTGGACTTCCGATATACTGAGTTTGAATATTTGGTAGTGTACTAAATTGTATTTTAGAGAACTTTTATTAAGTAGAATACAAGAAATTAGTTTGGTTTGTTTATCACAAACATTACTATTTGCATATGATTTAGCTATTTAAAGTACATATGAACTGCAAAACCTAGAAACTCATTTAAAATACCGTATTTTTCGGAGTATAAGACACACCGAAGTATAAGACGCACCTTAGTTTTGGGGGAGGGAAAAAGGCCTCTGCCTCCAAGCAATTTGCTAAACAGCACAGATGATATACACTGTTTGCTGTGTATTTCTGTGCATGTGTGCCTGACCCATAGAAATAGCAAAGAATTGGAGAAATGTACATTATGCCAGAAAGTTTTCTTAAATGTAGTCACACTAACTCCTCCCAATTATTTAAATAGATCTACTCCAAGGTAACTAAACTCTAATACTAAACAGGACACTGTTACATTTCATACTATACTTGTACAGAGCTGTTAAAATTAATTAAAATTTCTGGAAGTATACATTATTCTCTATTATTTAAAAGAAGATACAATAGCATTGGGCCTCTTCAGAGCAAGCATTTATTTTAAAAAGCTTCTTTATTTTGTTAAGTTGTCTAGATTTACAGAGATCTCCAACCTTGGCAACTTTAAGACTTGTGAAGTTCAACTCCCAGAATTCCACAGCCAGCAAAGCTAACAAAGCTGGCTGTTGAATTCTGGGAGTTGAAGTCCACAAGTCTTAAAGTTGCCAAGGTTGGAGACCCCTGGCTCTAGAACAATAATAAAGCAGTCTTTAAAAAATAAGAATTTGAACATTCTACGGACATTTATAGTTATTCACTTACCCCTTTGCAGCCAGTTCAGCAAAAATAAAAACCTGCATGTCTAATCTCTCCCAGCTATTTGCCTCTTTGCAGTTAGTTTCACTTTCATTTTTCCAAATGGCAAACCTAATCAGCTGTTCGTAGGGAAACTGCTACTGATTTGCTTGGCTTTAAAGGCTCTTCCCTCTTTCCTGCAAGCAGGTAAATTGCTGGAAGACAGAGGCCAAAGGGTGGGTGGGTGGGGCTACATTCGGTGTATAAGACGCACCCAAGTTTTCACCCTCTTTTGGGGGGGTAAAAAGGTGCGTCTTATACTCTGAAAAATACAGTGAGTATATTATGTTATAACAGATCAAATGTTGATTTGTTCCAGCATCCTTTCCCCCACCTCCCCAGTGGCTAGCCATCTATGTCTGAGAGGTTCAGAAGTAGAATTTGAGGACAAATTAATCTCTTTGGTTTATGTTCTTCAGCAACTAATACTTAAGATAATATTGCATTCAAAACTGAAAATGATATATTACCATCAGGCTTAATAGCCATTAGTAGTTTTATTCTCCATGAATTTGCCCCGCCTGTTTTACATGTTTGTGGTATTGTCCCAACTTAAGGAAGTACATTCTGCAACCCAAAACTTCCTTTTGCCTGTTGACAATGTGCCACATTCAGTTTCTTTCAGAATTTTAGAGATTTCAACATAAAAGAGAGCAGAACCTTTCATTCTATACATTTTCTTTTATTAAATTATGAGAATGAGTAGTACAAGAAGTGACCTGAACAGTGTGTAACTTAGATTTCTGTAAACATGTTTATTTCACATAATTTGTATGCCACTCATTTCATTACATTTTGTGCAGCCTACAGCAGTAAGTCATAATTACCTGACAATATAGGTAATAACTCTTATTATCTTTCCTTAAAGGCCCAAAGTATGATATTCTCCTGCTTTTGGAATCCAATAAAGGAAGGAACTGTTCTAATTTTGGGGAGACAGTGACAGAGAATTCCAAAAGAAACTTGTTTTGTGCTGCCCGCACCTAAAATCTTGGTCGGGAGAGTTAGTTTCATTAATCACCAGCATCCTCACCTCAACAGAATCCACAGACCAGAGAAATTCTACTTCAGGAACAGTCCTGAAGACCCCCGCCATAAAGGACTTCATAAGCAATGACCAGCATGTAGAATTGTATTCAGAAGTGTAGTAATATCTAGTGCAGCTCCTGCAAGATGGAGAATGTTTTGTTAATCTGACATTGGCCCCATCCACAACTGGGCTGCTGCAGTTTGAATCAGTTGCAATTCCTGAGTAGATTTCATAGGAACTAATTCATTAATTGTAATATAATGAGAGTATGAGTGATAGCAGAATATCCTGTTTCAGAAACTATTGCTGGACAAAGGATCTCCTGATCATGGCCTCCACTAGCTCTGCAGTTGGAGTCATGACTCCAGGAAAAAAACCTACTCAGATCTTTTAGCACAGCGCCCCCCAACCTTTTGGGTACCAGGGACTGGTTCCGTGGAGAAAGGTTTTACCATAGACCAGAGGGGGCATGGTTTCGTGTGTTGCCTGCATCCCATGGATGGGGCTTCACTTGTTTCTGTGGCACAGTTTTTGGCATGCTGAGGCCCGGTGCCGGTCCATGGACCGGGGGTTGGGGACCCCTGTTCTACCAGTTCCTTCCAAGAGATTGTAACTGCATCTCTGTCATGGCCTAAAGATTGAATTATCTTGAACTCAGGTGACTTCTGGATAAACAAAGTCTACATCTTACTGAGATTTAATTTGGTTTTATATATAGGATTGTAGTGTAAAAGAGATTTTTGAATGATAATTAGGCAAATAATACTTGTTGAAGCTTTTTAGTGAACATCATGTAGATCAGACCTGTCAAACTGGCGGCCAGCGTGCAGGCCACGCCCACCCTGGCTCCGCAAAGGCAAAAAAAAATCCTGATACGTCGCGATATAGCCCGCAATGCAATCAGGTTTGACACCCCTGATCTAGGTAATATACGTACTGAAAAATACTCTATGTTGTGAATGACTGTTGATGCTACATAATGAATCCGGAACTGCCAATAGATACCACGGTAGAATTTTAAAAAGGAATTCCTAAATGAGGGATAAGCAACCTAGATTATTTTGGACTACAGTTCATATAATTTTTAATAATTGGCTATATGGGATGGGCTTGTAATCAGACTATCCAGATGAATCAAATTATTTATCTTCCCCTGAAGAGTCAGATCTGGTCTGGAGTTACTAGATAAGCACAGCCTTGTAAGAATCACCTTAAATTTTTCAACTTTTTGTTTATGTTGCACATGCCAGTCTATAGTATTTGCTGGCAATTAGTGCAACTTTCTTAAAAGATCAGGGATGTATTTATGATGATGTCCAGCGGTACTTCTTAAAAATGATTAAAAGCAATTTTAAAATTGTTCACCTACAAGGATAGAGAAACCCAGCATTGCTTATTTTATTATTAAATTTATTAAATTTATATGCCACCTAACTCTCCTATAGGGTGACTCTAGCATGATTTTTCAAAATAATACTAGTACTGCTGTCTGAGAATCCAAGCATTTGTTTCATATTGTTCAAATTATCAAATGTCTTTTGTTTATAGAGGATGACTTTGATTGTCATAAACCTGGTGCAGAAAGGTCTTGGAGAAGGAGAACTGGAGATGATGATTGGGATAGGTAAGCCTCTTTTTTCTTTTCTTTTATGCAGAGATGTTTTCTACTATATGTCATTTGTTTCTCTCTTTCACAGTCCTAATTTACAGGATCTATAAAACGTTCAAATACTGACATTAATGTGTTTGTTTATCTGCCATGTGAATAACTGTCGCTCAGTTGTAGAGATATGTATGCCTGCTATGAAGAGCAGACAGTGGGTGGGGGCCACTTTCTTTAATCAGAGTTGCATTTTGCTATGGAATACATGGGTGGGGGGGGGGAATTCATGGACCTAACAAAAATGAGCAATTTATTACATTTTTTCCTATCTATCTAAATATGTGCCTATTTATACCTAGTTATATATAATTGTTGTACTCCTTTATATAACGTGTGTTCACTAGCACCAATGAATAATATACATGTTTAAGTGACCTTAGCTGATGCTGTCAAAGCTCGGCCGCCAGGCGTCACAAATGCCTCTCACCGAATGGCACCTCTCCCAACCAATTGGAGGGCTCGGGCGAGTTGAGCCGATATGGCCAGGCTTGTGGCAGTGGGGGGGGGGAGCTGAGGATGCCGGGGCGACCCCTGGGAAATGGTCGTTCGACCCCCAAAGGGGTCCCAACCCCCAGGTTGGGAACCACTGCATTAGAGGAAGCTGGATTTGTTTAATGATTGTGTGATTTGCTTAACAATCATTGTGAAAAGATTGTAAAATTGGACATGACTCACTTAACAGCCATCTTGCTTAGCAACAGAAGGTCTGTTTCAATTAGGGCTGTAAGTTGAGTTATTTAGTTATTAAATTTTTATGCTGCCCATCTCACTATCAAGTGATTCTAAATGGCTTACAATGTTATAAATAACAGTATAAAACAATTAGAAAGTTAAAACATTAGAGTTAACAACAAACAGGATAAAAAAGACCAATATATAAACTGGGAGCAGTTGGTCTACTAGCCACCTCCAGAATGGGATATGCCCATCAGGGCCCCAAGCCAGTTGGCAGAGGTTTTCAGGCCCTTTTGGAAAGTCAAGAAATGGGGGGCAGATTTCACTTTGTGGGGCATGATATTCCAGAGGTGGGAGCTGCAGCAGAAAAGGCTCTTCTTCTGTTAATGAACATTTCATGGTATATTAAAATCTGTATTTAATGGACCTTAATTTAGTGGAGACACCATCAAAGCTTACATCAAGCAGAGCATAGAAAAACTTTAAAAAGTAGTGCAAGATCGGAAGAGGTGAGACCTTTAGATTTGCCAAGAGTTGGACATGACCAAATGGATAACATCTTCAATTTAGTGGAAAAATTGGATGCAGTAGACAAAATTTGAAGTTTTGATGAAGTTGATTTAACAGATTTTGCTGATGTCCTGGGAAGGTTTGGGAAAGATCGCTGGGATGGGTAAGCCAGTGGCCTATGTGACAGAATGGAGAAGATCAGGGGCTCAATGAGGAAGGGGTTGATTGCATACTTTGAATCTATTTCCTTCTTGTTGTTGGGCTTTTACTGTAAGACTGGGCCAGGCCGAAGAAGGCAGATTAGTATTTTTGGCTATGGGTGGTTGTAGGGAAGCAGCACTGTGGGAACATATTATTCCCCTTGCAGCAAGTGGTGCAGGGTTGGGTTCTAATTTACCTCACCGCCTGTTCGCTTCCTCCAGGGCCGTGTGGCTGCGCGTGCATTGTGTGCCACGTGGCCACGCTGCACGGGCACATGTGCATGCACAATGCCAAAAATTTACAAAAAAATAAAAAAAAAACCCTCCCAAAGATGGCAGCACATGCACAGTGCCGGAAACTCGGCTTCTGCGCATGCGCAGAAGAAAAAAAATCAGCAAAAAATCAAAAAAATTATTTCTCCCCCAAAAAACTAAAAAAGAGATGGCGGCGTCCATGGACAGGCACCAACAGAACCGGCTCCGTGATGTCACCAGCAGTTTGCTACTACTATAGAACCAGTGCGAACCTGGAGGAACCTACCTCTGAAGTGGTGGAATTGGAAAAAAGGATATTAAAATAAGGGAATACTTTTATGTGTATACAAAAAAGCATTTTTCAGATTTAACAGGCCTTTAGATTTGCTAAACACCTCCCCCCCCATTAAAATCAAGATTTACTATACTTTGTTCAGCAACAGTTGCTTTTGCAACTGGTTTTCAGCTGACTTCTATATATACCCACTGGGATCAAATAATTCTGTTGAGAAATTCCATTTCAGTCTTATAGACCGAAAAACACGGTACTTTAAACTTTGGGAGCTTTTTCTATATAGTAAAGTTTCAATCAGAGAAAAGCATTGACTCTTCCACCTCAGTGCCATCTTTAAATGAGATTACTGTACATTTTAGAATAATATGTGTAATAAGCCTCCTAATGTAACATATTTACAGTATATTTTCTGTCGCTTACCCTGGTTTGGTTTTAAGCTGGTTTGTCAAATCAGAAACGGAGGACAATATTTTAAAGCATCCTTCCCCAAAATATGATATTTTCCAGATGTTTTGGGCATGTAGTTCCAAGAAGTGTTTGTCAGCCCCAGCCCTCCAATGGTACCTGGGGCTGCCATTTGTGTGGGCATCTCTGTCCCATTCCATTGCTGAGCACTGTTGCATTATGTCTGAAGCTGTTTTCTCACCAGCCACTGCTTGGAACAGCCGAGAATCATCTGGAATTGCTTGCAGTGAATGGGGGAGGGAGAGGGAGGCTACAGGGTAATTGAGTAATTGGGTAATTGCACTGAGGTGGAGCTGTATGCTAGTTAAAGGTGGATGGGGAGCACGGAGCGTTAGCTCCAACAAAGTTTCCTTTCTGTAAAACTTTAAGGCAGATTTGAACATAAGGAAGAATGTAACAAAGTTAAGAGATGAATTCCTAACTAAGTTTAAGTTACGGAATTTCTCAATAGAATTATTTGATCCCAGTGGGTATATATAGAAGTCAGCTGAAAACCAGTTGCAAAAGTAAGTGTTGCTGAACATAGTATAGTAAAATCTTGATTTTAATGGGGGGAAGAGGTGTTTAGCAAATCTAAAGGCTGTTAAATTTGTGTACACATAAAAGTATCCCTTTATTTTAATATCCTTTTTTCCAATTCCACCACTTGTTAGTACCGATGTTGGGATAAACAAACTTGGTTACTGATTTTGCGTGCTGAGTTTTCCTTTCCCAAACCCTACGGAACCTGACAGTGTTGATAGGGAGTGAGAAATCCAATCCTTGGCTACTCTCCTATGGCATACCGCAGGACTCGGTACTCTCTCTACTCCTGTTCAATATCTACAAAAAGTCATTGGGTGAGATCATCCATAACCATGGGCTGAAATATCATCAATATGCTGATGATACATTTATTAGTCTTTTAATATTGTTATTTTTACATTTTTAATCACTTTCTATTTTATTGCTGTGAGTAACTTAGTGTAGCCCCATGGGTGGCAAATTTAACAAATGAAATTAAGTATAGTATGTATGTATGTATGTATGTATGTATGTATGTATGTATGTATGTATGTATGTATGTATGTATGTATAAGTGCAACTATTATAACAGTTCGGAGTTACCACCCCACTGACAAAAGTGACTGATTGTTTTTCACACTTATGACTGTTGCAGCATTCCTGTGGTCATGTGATCAAAATTTGGATGTTTGCAATTGGTTCATATTTGTGACGGTTGCAGTGTGTCGGGGTCATGCGATTCCCTTTTGCAAACTTCTGACAAGCAAAGTCAATGGGGAAGCCAAATACACTTAACAAATGTAGTGATTCATTTAACAAATGTGGTAAGAAAGGTCGTAAAATGGGGCAAAACTCAACAAATGTGTTGTTTAGTAACATAAATTGTGGGCTCAGTTGCGATAATAAATCAAGGACTACCTATATCAGTGAACATGGCTTGAAATTACACATCTGGATGGCATCAAGTTGCCTTAATTCAGTGGTGGCCAACCTTAAGCATACCATCCGCCAAATTTTTTGGCAGACGAGTTTCGATCCGCCATTTATTATTTATTTATTTTTTGGTGGTTTTTGTATGCCGCCCCACTCCCATAGGACTCAGGGCAGCCATACAACTTTCTTTCTTTCTTTCTTTCTTTCTTTCTTTCTTTCTTTCTTTCTTTCTTTCTCTCTCTCTCTCTCTCTCTCTCTCTCTCTCTCTCTCTCTCTCTCTCCCTCCCTCCCTCCCTCCCTCCCTCCCTCCCTTCCTTCCTTCCTTCCTAACTTCTTTCTTTCTTTCTTTCTGTCTGCCTTCCTTCCTAACGTCTTTCTTTCTTTCTTTCTTTCTTTCTTTCTTTCTTTCTTTCTTTCTTTCTTTCTTTCTTTCTTTCTCTTGTTATTTCCTTCCTTATTTCTCTTTTCTTCTTCCTTTTTCTTTCCTTCTTTCCTTTTCTTCCTACCTCTCTTTTTTCTTTCCTTCCTATTTTTCTTTTCTTTCCTTCCTTCCTTTTTTCTTCCTCCCTTCCTCCCTTCTTTCTTTCCTCCTCCCTCCCTCCCTCCTTCCCTTCATTTTTCCCTCCCTGCCTGCTTCTCCTTCCTTCTTTCCTTCCTTCCTTTCCTTCCTTCCTCACTCCCTCCCTCCCTCCCTCACTCTCGTCCACCCTCCCTCTTTCCCTTCATTTTTCCCTCCCTCCCTTTCCTTCCTTCCTTCTTTCCTTCTCTTCTTTCTTCCTTTCTTCTTTCCTCTTTTTTCTTTCCTTCCTTCCTCCCTCCCTCCTTCTCTCTTTCTCTCCTTCATATCCTGGGCTGGTTCTCCTTTCTGCCCACCGCAGCTTCGTGTTGAGAAAGCCAAGCCCGCCTGCCTGCCTGCCTGCCTCCAGATGGTGGGGTCTCCAGAGCCTGGCTCTTAGACAGGAGGCCAGATTTATGACGGCTGCGCCTTGTGCGTTACAACACTCTCTCTCTCTCTCTCTCTCTCTCTCTCTCTCTCTCTCTCTCTCTCTCTCTCTCTCTCTCTCTCTCTCTCTTTCTTTCTTTCTTTGTCTGTCTTCTTTCTTCTTTCTCCTTCCTACCTTTCTTCCTTCCTTGGCAGGGGCGGCACACACACACACACACACACACACACACACACACACACACACACACGACACGCACAAAGTCTCAGCTCCCAGCGTTCGCGAGAGTCGAGCCGGCGTGGCTGTGAAGAGGGGCTGGCTGAAGAAGTTCCAGTGGCTTCCGGGCAGCTGTCAGCCCAGCTAGGGGAGGAGGAGGAGGAGGAGGAGAAAGGCTGCGATTTAGCCTATGAAGCGCACTCCGCTCGGAGGCTCTCAGATGGGACAGCAGTGCGCGCGGAAGGAAAGCCGGAGGACGGCACCGAGCGCCCGAGGCTCTCCAGGTAGCGGCAAGTGACAGCAGGCACCAGCTGAATCCTCACGGGCAACCGTGCCAACCTTGCCTCCGCCGAGGAGGAGGGGGAAAGGGAAGCGCTCCCACAGAGCATCCCGACAGTAGGGCAGGAAGTGACTGCGGCCACGGCAGGCCTGGGGCAGTGCAGCACGCATGCGCCGCATCCGGCTTCTCCGGCTCGCACTCTCACAAACACACATGCACACACCCATTCGTGGGTCCGGGGCCACCTCCCAGCTCACGTTCTCTCCCTCCACCCGCCGCCCCCCTCCAACACACACACACACACCGCCCACAGAGCCAATCTCGGGCAGGTGTATTCCTGCGCGAGGAGCCGAAAATTGAAAGAGAAAAAGAAAGAAAAGGTGATGCTGTTTTAGCGAGCGAAAGTGATTCCAACCGCGGAGCTGGGCGCCTCTGCTCCGCGGTTGGAATCACTTTCGCTCGCTAAAACAGCGTCACCTTTTCTGTCCGTTGGATGATTGCAATGCGCCACTTGCAATCATCCAATGCGCCACATTTGGCGCATGCGCCATGGTTTGGCCACCCCTGCTTTAATTAATAAAATTATATATTTCGGCCACATCCAAGGATACTGATTGCTGTCTTGGGACTTAATAGTAAGGAGCAGTAGAATTTGGTGCCAGTCATTTTGTAGATTATACTTTGCAATTCAGTTGACATAGTTTTATTTAGCTGTTGAACAGATAGGAGAGAGGCATACCCCTTTACTTAAGAATACATTTACTACTGTCCCATATCTGACTTCTTATCACTCCCTGGGCACCTTCACTGGCCAAGTAGGACAAAGATGTAATCCATGGTTGGCAGAGTTAATTTCACAGAGGACCATATCCGTTTCAGAATCCATAGATTCCTACGATCCCAAATAAATCATCACAGTTTGATTTATTTGTGCTGCTCATCTCAAAGCAGTGATTCGGGGCAGGATTTAAATTGCAACAACAATTCTTCGGTGGTCCAAATGTCCAAAGTTAAGATAGTAATTCCAATCTGTATAAAAAAACAAATTTAATCCACAGAGCTCATGGTGGTGACCCAAATGCCTGGGAGAACAGCCGGGTCCTCAGAGAATTAGAAAGGTTAAATTCTTCATGGTGGCCCAGCTAAGAATCTTCCAGTTTATCAGTTTTATAAGGAACTGAGTAACTGTAAACAATGCTGCTGTGTGGTTTTCCATGGATGAAATAAGAGCAGAGAAGTAAGGGTTGTTTTACTTCTCTTAGCATTACAGCGTAGGCTGAACATTGAGGTCGTGCCTTGTCACGGTGTGATTATTGTCAGTTGTATGTATATGCAGGGAGCTGCATCCCTATCTATTGTAATGGTACATTCCTACCACGTGATATAATATTCTTGTACGCATGTGTGCATTCCTGAATCTCCATTCTTCCCTTCTTGACTTGACTCTCGACTGATCAAGTCGCATTTTATAGCAGAGATGTAAACAATCAGAATTTATTGTTTTTGTATCAAAATAAATATTTTAATTAGATTTTTAAACTTCGGTTTTATTTCTAAATGTTTGAATTCTGGGAGAAAGATCTATTTCGCCTCTGTGAGATTAATTCTCACTTCGTCATGCCTGTGTTTGATCACATTCATTCTTTATCTTATACCAAGGTTGTGTTAGACCAGGGGTGGCCAAACTATGGTTCTTTGAGGACCTGTGGACTTCAACTCCCAGAATTCCTGAGCTAGCCATGCATGCATGGCTGGCTCAGGAATTCTGGGAGTTGAAGTCCACAGGTCCTCAAAGAACCATAGTTTGGCCACCCCTATGTTAGAAGTCTCCTCTGTCATGTTCCAATGGCTGCTCCACCCCACAGCCCAACAGGTGATTTTTCAAGAGGCAACTGGACTTTCTTACTTTTCTTTGAAGACTTTTCACTTCTCCTCCAAGAAGCTTCTTCAGCTCTGATCTGAAGAAGCTTCTTGAATGAGAAGCGAAACGTCTTCAAAAGAAAAAACCAGAAAGTCCAGTTGCCTTTTGAAAAATCACCTTTGGGACAACCATGACCTGGATTGACTCAGAATCCACCCCAGTTATGTGATCGCATTTCAGGCACTGGAAAACAGGCCTGCATTTATGGCCATTTGAAGTGTCCTGCAGTCAAATCCAGCTTTTACTTCCAGTTTTTGGCAAGAATATTCCATAGGGAACAATAAGTTCACTTAACTGTGGTGTTTGTTTAACTACCGGTACTGGTGCAAAAACCGATAAAACTCTGGTGTTTGTTTAACTACTGGTGCAAAAAACCCCATAAAATTGTTATGACCATCACAACTTCCAACCGTAATGAGCAGGCTCCATTACAGTCATAAATTGAGGACTCTCTGTAGGCCCTTCCTCTATATGGAGGTCCATGTTACTTGCTAATTCTGTGATAACTAGTGAGTAATCATGGCAAGGGAAATGTCCTGCACTCAGATCATGTTTAACTTGGGTTAATTAAAGTTTTAATGGTTGAGACGTTGAGAAGTTTGGCAGTTCGAGACCCAAGCACTATGTTTCCTGTTGCTCCCCTCTGGGAGGAGGTTTCGAAGTATTTCAAACTCGCAAGATTCATTTCTCTCGCCATGTACATCTAAACTAGACTGTGTTGTTTCTCTGTGTCATGTAATATATCTGAGTATATGCATAATTATGTATGTGTGTATTTATTTATTTAGTCATGTTTATGTAGTGTATATTGGAAATGGTGACCCTGTATGCAACAAAATTTCATTTTAAAGTATGCCGATTAGTGTACATTCGAAGTGACAAAGTTATTCTAAGTCATGTGATGGGTGAGCCTCTGTCTTTGCTCTAGCTTCTGCCAACCTAGCAGTTTGAAAGCATGCAAATGCAGATAGATAAATAGATATCACTTCGATGGGAAGGTAACAGCGTTCCATATATAGTCGGCATATAGTCATGCTGGCTACATGACCACGGAAGCATATTTGGACAATGCTGGCTCCTTTGGCTAGGAAGTGGAGATGAGCACCGACCCCCCTAGAATTGGACATGACTGGACTGGTGAAACCTTTACCTTACACTTTTTAATCTTCCTTTGGCTGATGCTTGATTTATAATGAGCCATCAAGTCAGTGTCGACTCTTAGTGACCACATAAATATATTTTCTCCTTTACAACCTGTCCCTAACTTGGTCTCCCAAGGGTTTACCCATTGCTACAGTAACTGCCTGCTTTCCTGCATCTTCTCTTTCCTTCTGCTTTTCCCAGCATTAGAACCTTATCCAAAGAAGCAGATCTCTGCATAATGTGCCTGATGTAGGCTGATGTTTCCAATTACTTTTATACAGAAAAAAAGGTTTACATTTTTCTGTTAAGGAAGTTTATGATGCAGAAATTAGCTCATCTTGTAAAGAATTAAAACAGGCCACCCATTTGAATTAAATTCTGCTAAAGTTGAGGACCCTTTCTGTGAACTTAGTACACTTTTGTATCATTAAGTATTGGTGGGAGAAAATGTTTCTTTACTAAAAAGAGCTAATTATTGTGCTTTTGAAACAGAAACTGCATTCATTTGGAATTAACCAGAATTATAAGTTACATCTGGCAATTGTCTTCGTTCTCTGCAAGTAGTTCTTGACCAATGACCGTAACAGCGCCTGCCCATTATGACTGTTGTAAAGCGGGGCATCACATGAAAGATCCAATTTTACAACCTTTTTTACAACAGTAGTTAAATGAATGCGGCAATTTTAATGACTGCTGTGGTCATTAAGCAAACTTGGTGGTTGTTAAGTAAACCATAGCTTTCCTGTGGGCACACTTTTGCCAATAACTGGACGTAAATGCCATTTTTTGACAAACTTGGCTGTGAAAGTCAGCTTGGGTCAACAATTTTCTCTCGCCCTAACCCCACGGGACTGTTATTGTAGGGAAAATAGGATGAAGAAGATGTGTTGGATATGTTTGCTGCCCTTTTTGTAAAAAAGGTGAGATATAAACCAACAAAACTCGTAAAATGTGCTCACATGACTGCAGCACACTGCAAATAGCCATAAATGTGGCTCAGTTGCAAGCACCCACAATCTGGTCACATGACTGCGGGGAGGAACAGCCATCGTGACTTCAGATCTGAATCCTAAGTAGCCCCCAGGTAGGTTCAATGGTCACTAACTGGTTGTAAGTTGAAGACTACCAGGAATTGATTTTAGTATAGAACTGAGACTTTTTCACTTTCTAAAAAAAATGAGGTCACCCTCATTTTAGTTTGCATTATTCCTGAAATCCTCAGGTATATTTTGGGTAAAGTAGAATTACATTGACTTAAATAATGCAATTTTCCCACTGTTTTGAAGTACTGACTGAATCTCTTTTCTTTTTTCTAGTGAATTGGATGATGACTTACTAGGAGAAGATTTGTTGATTGGCAAAAAGGTAAACAATCAGCCTGTTTAAAGTATATGCTTAAGACAGTCATTAGTATAAAAAGTAATTTAACTATTTTGCTTAAATCCACATCATTGCAGCTCCTGAAGGTTTAGAATAATCTGTCTTGCCGTTCCAGTAAAGAAATCCAAATGCTGTGCTGGAGGCTTGCCTGTTTATTTTATATCAATTCATTTTTTATTACTGTTCGTATTCATTTATGTCCTAAGTCCAGCTCAAAAAGGTGGTTTCTTCCCCATCAATTTTAGACTCAGTCTGATATGTCAGATGAAGAACTGAATGATGATCTCCTGCAAAGTGATAATGAAGAGGATCAGCATTACAGGTTTGTGCTTTGTTTGAGCCAAGTATTGTAGCTTGCTTTCTACATCGGCACATTCAGATTGTTTGCTTGTGTTCCTGCCCTAGAACAGCACATAAAATGTGCTGTTGAGTGTAAGAAGTATTATCCTTTGAGGCACCAAACATGATACATGAACATCATTTTATCTCTGCAAGTATATGAGTAAGAATTCAACTCATTTTCGGCTGGGTATTAAAACAGAAAATAATGGTAGTATAGGACCAGATGCATTCTTTTCAGAATTGTGGTAACCTCCTCCAAAAATTTAATTGCTTCTAGGGATTCCTTAGGAATAGCTATTCTAATGTGAATTTCTAATTACATAACTTTTCTTTGATGTATATACCATTAAGAATGTAATTATTACTAAGTGTAACTGATTAAAAAGAACAATTCTGTTAAATGCCTCCAAGAAGAAAGAGGATGCCTGGTTTGCTACATGTAGGCATAATCTTAGCTGCAAAATTGAATTAAGAACTGTTGTTTTATTCATTTGTATTAAGAATACACTTGTGCAATTATCCCAGAGGTGCTTTTTTAAAAAAGCAACTGGGCTTTCTTTGTTTTTCCTTGAAGATGTTTTGCTTCTCATCCAAGAAGCTTCTTCAGTTCTAACTGATGAGAAGCGGAATGTCTTCAAGGAAAAACAAAGAAAGTCCATTTGCCTTTTGGAAAAAGCACATGTGGGACAACATGACCCACAGGTGCCGGATGACTGAGAATCTCCATAGAGATTCCATAATTATCTCCAATAATTGTAGAATTATTCTGGGTTTTTTTAAAAATTAAATGGCTGTGTTGAATTGCTTAGGTACATTGTTGGTATATTTTATCTTTTCACCCTCCTATTTGTTTTAAATACACATCTTTTCCCATCTACTTGTTGATGGAGGGAAATAAAATCATTCAACCAATGAGCCTCTGCAGGACTGAATATGTATACTCATACAGAAAAACAATATAGATCAATGTGATTGAAATTAGTCCTATTAAAAGAATTGTCTGACACATTAAACTAAAGAATTGTTCTCACTTCTTTCTCATTTGCATAATGATTCAACCATGATGTTTTACCGGAAATTTTGAGTTACAACCATCTTTAATCAATTCTGCCTTTGCTAAAAGTTTCTTGGCAGAGCAGAATTACTAATTAAAATATAGCAAACCCCATATAATATCCAGATCATATTTCTATTTCAGACATCACACATAACAACAGAACAGTTCTGACTCTGAACTCTTTATTCAAGACTCAGCTTGCCCAGAAGTGGCTCACATATAATAATTATTGAATTTGGGTCTTTACAGAACAGAGCTGCATCTTTGAAACCTGACTTTGAAAGTATCACTGCCTTCTAATTTGTTCATTTCCATGACTTTTGCATGCTGTGGTTTTTGTGATTGACATCCAAGTTGAGTTCCACCTTTAACCATGGCAGCTCGCTTGGTGACTTTGAACCAATCACTCTCTTCACAGGGTGGCTGGGGAGAAAAATGAAAGGAGTGCCCCCTATGTCTCTTTTAATTCTCAAAGAGCAAACAGGATATAAACAAAACCCTGATAAATCATTTTCAGAGAAAGAGTAAAAAGAAACTTGTAGATAATTATTACTTTATGTACTACAAGTTGGTATATTTTAAAGAACAAAAAATAATTCTTTTTTAATTTGATGGATTGACAATTGGTTTTATGGAAATTTTTATCAGAACACCTGTGATTCCTCCTCAGAATTTAGATAGGAGCTATTGACACAATTCAAATTGAACATTTGTTGATGTTGATCCTTATAAGAAGTAAATGCAAATTCTAGCATGTTGAAGTATATTCAAGCACACCCATTTAAAAATATTTCATTACAGTAACCTAAAATTAAAAAACATCGGTGCCCAGTAGTATTAATGTAGTTAGTATAACAGATAACCAATGTTGCACTAAGTGGAAAACAGATGCTGATCTCCTGTGTATATTTGTTAACCTGGGATTTAAAACTGAATTCAACTTGCTCAGTAATCCCACACTTTATGCCAGGCTAATCTGTTAGAACAGTGATGGCGAACCTATGGCACGGGTGCCACAAGTGACACGCGGAGCTATATCTGTGGGCACGCAAGCTGAGGTCCGACGCGCATGTGTGTGCCAGCCAGCTGATTTTCGGGCCTTCTGGGCCCACTGGGAGTGGGGAAACAGGCTGTTTCCAGCCTCCGGAGGGGGTGGGGAAGGCTGTTTTCGCCTTCCCCAGGCTCCTAGAAAGGCTCTGGAGCCTTGGGAGAGCGAAAAATGGGTGTGCCGGGAGTGGGGGGGAAGGGGGGGTCACGCGGGCATGTGCGGGGGGGCATGGAATTATGGGTGTGGGCACGCACCCCCCACACTCCCCCCCCCTTTTGGCACACGAACAAAAAAAGGTTTGCCATCACTGTGTTAGAACATATAGTTGGTTTTATCCCTTTGGTCAAATAGCCGACATTTGATGAAACAGTGATATATGTATGCATGTTATAAATTAATGGCATGAAATTAAGTTGATGCATCAATTAATTTTTACGTAATGTGGATATTGTTGCATTCTATGCAAAAATCCATGCACAGTAATAATATACTGATGTAAACTAAAACACATTTTTTGGCTGTATTTTAGTTCTCAAAATGTCACTGTGAGTCTTAATGCTGCACCTAGCGTGGTGACATCCTTTGAGCTCACTGAGAATGCTAATGACACATCTATTGAACAAGACTTACAGTATGAACAAGGGGAAGATGAAATTGATTATGACAAATCAGATGTTCCTGAAGAGTATGCAGAGGAGTATTCAGAAGAACAGTATGAAGGCCAAGAGGTTGAGTTGACAGAAGACCAAATAGAATATGGGGAAGATCAGGGTGAAGAAGAGAATTATAATGATGAAGTGCTGGATCTTGAAATCAATGAACCTCTAGATGAATTCCCGGTGAGTTTCTCCCCCCCCCCTCCTATTTTAGTTTTTGAGATAACATTGCTGCACATGCTTAGGTTTTTAGACTGATTTGAAATCTGTTTACCTCCCTTGGGACCAGAGCAAAATTAGACCTATTATCACTGTCTGCCAGTTTCTTTATCTAGGCTGTGACAAAGTTTGTGTTGACAGCTTGTTTGGCTGCAGGTAATGCTCTTTTGTCATTCTGGAAGGCAGTGAGAATCATGACCTTGAAGATTGTATCCTTAAGGAAGAAAACAGCTTTGTGTGGTGGAGACGCAGTGCCAATTGTTAGAAGTACTTAATGCAAAAGCTTTTATCCAGGCTTTAGACAAGATCTGATAAAGTCCTTCGAAGGTGAAAAGATTATTGACCTGCTAAAGACATCTTTAAGGTGCTAATATTCCAAAGTGATTGATGTTCTGCTCACTCATTTCCACCCTCCCCTTTTTTTTTTGTAATTGAGAACTGTCTAAACCTGAATAAAGAGATTTGAGGTTGCTTTAGAACATGTCACGTATATAATTTGTTTCAGTTTCAATGTTTTCTGTGAACATTGCTCTGAGTTGAAATGAGAATAGATTTATTACCATTTATTAGAAGTATTTCTCAATTAAAAAAAAAAACCTAGCAAATGTAAATGGATTTATCGGTCTTTTATCTTTGCTTTAAAGCCTAAATCATATAATAAAATGCTGTGTGTTATTCTTAGATGCATAAGACATAAATAATTAATGGGAAAGTACATTTCATGGGAAATAAAGGTATTGTATTACTCTCAAATTAGTTGAGTATTTAATTTAAAATCTGAAATCCTACATTTTAAAGGAATTAATGTGAACTATCACATCATTGGGCCATGTAAGCTGCCTGGGAGCAATTAATTTTCATTTTATGGAGTAAGGTCAGGGGTGAAATTCGACCGGTTCGGACCAGATCGTCGGTAGTGGCGATTTGAAGTGGTTCGGCGAACCGTTAAAAACCACCCCTGGTTGGCTGTACCCACCCACCCATGCCCGCTTGCCACTCATCCCTTCCGCTCTGCGGGTATGCCCGAGAAGGAGAAGACCTTTTCTTCCTCTCTTGGCAGCGAAGGGAAGGGAGCCTGCTTGGAAGGGAGCTGCGGCAGCCTCCCTGTCCCTTTAAGGTACTTCGATCCCCAGGAGGGAGGGGGCTGGGGGGACCATAAAGGGAGCAGCTCCGCTGTGAAGGGAAGGAGAAAAGTCAAGTTGGCCATGCCCACTCAGTCACATGACCTCCCACCGCCAAGCCACACCCATAGAACCGGTAGGGAAAAAATTTGAATGTCACCCCGAGTAAGTACATGTAATTTTTCCTACCTCACGTGTTTTAAAAACTGTAATAATTATAGTAATGCTGGTGTTATCTTTTAAATTTTAAGTGGGTTTATCTTCTAAATTATTGATACAAAAAGTAAATAACTACCGCATATGGATATTATTTTAAATGTGATGTTGGTTTAATGGCGATGTATAAGAAAGTAGTATTTCACCCTTCATAACCTTTTTATAATTATGTAGATTCCAACTTCCCATCCTTTTAAGTTTTAGTTGCAACAAGGTATAAAGTTGTTGTCATGGTTAGTATTAATTATAATTTCTCTTAAGCACTATTCATCATTTAAATACTAATTCACTGATAAAAAACTAATTTGCATAAATCAGCTTTATATTTAAGGTAGATTTAAGATGCTGGAGATAGAAAAAGTACAGAAGTATGGAAGTTTGCGACTTTTTTCCAATCTGTTAATCAGAGCAAACAAGTTGGGAAGATTGCATTTATATCAGCCCCTTCTGAATAAATAAGCAGTGATATATTTAGAAAATAAAATTAGTTTAAATGAAAGGCTTCCTTATGCATTTCTTTCAGGATGAAGATTATGTACAATCTTATAGTGGAGAACAAGTAATTGAACAACAAGGATATGTAGCTGAAGAAGAGTTAGAAGAGGTTGCTGATACCCAGTCACCTCCAAATGAGTCAGAAGAGGTACTGCAGAAAAGCTGGAACATTAGAAACAAAACATATTTCAGATAGAATTTTCAATTTGGTATTAATCTTTGGTATTGCTTTTCTCAATATTCCTATTGCGAAAGTAGCTATAAAGAGAAATTATGACCCTATCCGAACTTTTAGCAGACTTATATACTAGGATGATCAACATTCCCGAATGTTTATTTTCAGGGAAAAACTTGAGATATGAAGGCCAGCAAATAGTGTTATAGACCCACTCCAGTCATCAGCCAATATTTCCTTTTCTTTTCATATCTGAATTTCTTTAACCCCGTCTGTAGCAGTGCTTTTGGGACAAGAAGGAAATGCACAGTACTTTCTCTCTTCTTTACTCTTTGTGACCAGAAATTCAAAACTGCTTAGCATTATACCAGAACTAACTGTTCTGCACTGAAGTATCTTCTGTTTGATATAAAATCCTTGATCATTTTTCACTTTGTTCTTTGTGGGAACCAAGTCACCTTTTTCTAGCATTCCTTCTATGTAGTTGAAACAGTTTCATTCATCTGCTCACAATGTTGTCATGTATTATCTTTATTCCGTAGACATCATGGCCCTACTTGCTAGCAAGTAGATGTAAAACAAACAAACAAACAAAACAAAACAAAAACAAAAACCCAACATCCCCAAATAACAACAGCTCAGTTGTGCTCGAGTGACATTTTAGTAAGCCAGTCTTCTACAGAGTTTTCTCTCGAGATTTCTCATTTCCTGTTCAATTTGATTTCCTTCTCCGTTGCATCAAAGGAAAAACAGAAGCTAGTGATGAAACCTGAATCTTGGCCAGATATTTAATATGTACTGTATACCGTATGCTCCATTCCAAAAGAATTCTGATCCTTGACATTTCAAAACTGGCGTATGAACAGATGCCTTGCTAGAAGATAGAGACAAGAAATTTGGAGTGACTTAAAGCAGCCGTCCATGAGAATACCGGTTATTACCTGAGCAATAAGTTTATTTTTCTGTAATGCATTTATTTTATTTTGCTCTTCTACCAGACGCTAGCTGCCACTCTTAGCTTTCACTGGCTGTATTTGAGAGAAGGGATTATATTTGGATTTAAGGTTTTCCTCATCCTCAGTTTCTTTTGAAGCCAGGAGTGGGAGCTTTAGCTGGATTGTTTGACAGGCAGTTCATTTCCCCCCCTCTATCACCTTAAAATAAGGGCTCATCATCCAAGTTAGTGTATTCCTTAGAGTCCTAGTTGGTTTACTTGGTATTTAAATTCTGTGATTTTCTTCTTTTAAGGATGTTGAGGCACTTCCTGCAACAGAAAACACAATGCTCTGTAGATTAAAAGTAGAATTGTAGGGCTTGAAAAAAATATCTTACAGGCACCATAACTAATACATAGTGCTGATACTTTTTTTTTTAAAAAAAATCAATAATTCCTAAAAGATTAATTTCAGTAATTGAAGAATATAGCCTATAAGTATTAAAACACTAGCTTATACCATGCAAACTGTGAAAGAGTATTTTTATGGCTTTCACTACACAGGAATTTTGCCAAAGTCATCCAGTTGAAAATGATACAATTGTCTTCCACTCAAATGTTATTTCTATTACACTTCCAATAATTTTATTAACTCATTTTCTCTTTTGTTATGCTTTACGGGAGGTTATTCAGTTACGGGAAGTGAGAAGTGAGAAAGATTTCCAAACTTCTGTTAAGAATTGTGGCTGCAATCCTAAACACATTAACTGTAATGGTGTATGGAAAAAGTCTTGGGAGATGGGAGAAGGGAAGAGACGCTGCCTCAGCCGAAGGGTCAGATGGGGTTGCAGAGTCAGCCTGCAACTGCATAACGGACAGCGAAAGAGACACTCCTAACTTCTCAGACTATAAAAGAGATGGTGGGACATTTGTACTTTCAGGCTCTGTTCTACAATAAAGTAGTATTAATTCATACCTGGTTGTGTTTCCTGCCTGGGAAGGCTGACATTCCTTAATGTTTTCCACTTAATTCGATGAATATTGCTAACACGGCAAAGAAGTAGCCATTCAGTTTTAGTGCACCATTTGCCTTTTATACCTTTTAGCCTGGCAAAATTCTTAAACAGTGTAGACTTTCCAAAGTTATTTTTAAATATTGCAGCCTGATATTCATCCTCTTGAACTCATAGTAAGAAATGTAGCATTCTCCTATCTTGACACGAGAAACTGATTTTTAGTATAGACTTCTGGGCAGTGATTAAAGAGATATATTTCGGAAACTTACAGACAAGATCTGTAAGTTCTGAAGTGAAGAAGCTTCTTGGATGAAAAGCGAAACGTCTTTAAGGAAAAACAAAGTCCAGATGCCTTTTGGAAAAAAACACCTTTGGGACAACCGTGATCTGGATGAGTGAGACAGATCCGTAGACAAGATACAAAGATTGTAGTTTTGCCTGTTCAACAGTTGCTCCCCAATGAAATCCACTGCTTTGAATGTATGGTTTCTATAAATGTTATTTCTATAAGGGTATTTCAGAGTGTTAGTTCTTATGAGTAAAAAATTTCAATTCCCAAAATGCAATTTTGGTGCCATTTTTCTCTCTCTTTGCTTGTCCTAAAATTACACAATTTTGTAAAGTGGTTTACCATAATAGCCATAATTACTATCAACCGAGTTTAAACATGGATTAATTTTTTGCATTCTTTTTTAAAATCACTGTTTTTTCACATTCCACATAGTGAAATCAGTTAAATTTCGCATAGTGCTATAATATTGAACAGTATGTGAATTTTGAGAAAGACCTGTGGTTCATTATTGCATAGTGAAATTAACATTCAAGGGTCTTGACTTAAGAGTTGCTTAGATACCATGTATGGACAGCTGATATGATGTTATACATCAGAGGTCTCCAACCTTGGCAACTTTATGAGGTGTGGACTTCAATTCCCAGAATTCCTCAGCCAGCATGGCTGGCTGAGGAATTCTGGGATTTGAAGTCCACACCTCATAAAGTTGCCAAGGTTGGAGACCTCTGTTATACATGATACACACTGATTTAAAGTTTCAAACCTTGTAAATATGTAAGCTCAGCATTTGACCCTTTCCTCATCTGTTACAGGCAGTAATTGAAAATCTGGAGTTTCAACAAGAGCCCAAAGAAGAATCAGATGAAGAGGAGGAAGATAATGAAGAGTCTGGTCGGTTGCGGTTCAAAACTGAACGGAAAGAAGGAACAATTATTAGGCTATCAGATATAACAAGGGAGCGAAGAAACATTCCAGAAACTTTGGGTAAGACTTTAGAGGAATGGTTAGAAAACTAGATTCTTAATTGGTTACAACAACAGACTAGCACATGACGTGCACAATTGAGGAATAATACAAAAATTAAAAATATAAATAATTGTGGTGAAGGTATGAATTATAAGCAGTGAGGCTGAAAAGGAAGTAAAATATATAAAATTTAAAAAAAATTATTTTCAGTTCAAGAGCACTTTTATAATGTTTTATCTGTGTACGGAGAATCCTCCTCGGCTTATGTATATTTATTCAGTGACCATTAAGGTGCTTACGTTATGGCAGAGTTGAGAAAATGGAAGTACAGTTGGTGTTCAGCTGTTCCAGCTATCACACCGTCATTGTGATCACGTACTTGTGGTACAGGGGTCTGGTGACCAGCTTGCATTTATGATGTTGCAGGGAGGGCAGGATCATGTAAACAGCTACCTTCTCTGCTGGTTTTCCACAAGCAAAATCAATGAGAAAGTCAGCAGGGAATGTCACAAGTTGTCCTGCTCTCCTGCTTCTTCTACCCACCTGTAGCACCATGTGGCTGATGTTGGCCATTCCCTGATTCACACACTGTCTGGATCAGCCCTCCTTCCTTGTGTATGACCACCCCCTTGCTGCTTATCTGGAACCCTCACTGCTTCTCACTTAGCAAGATGTAACTATTGGGGTTATAACAACAACAACAACCAGAACTGCTTGGATTGCCCTTGCTAAGCCATATGCTCGTATGACCACATCAAGTAACGACTGCAATTTTGGTCCCAATTGCCATTGTAACTCCAGGACTATCTGTATTTATTCAGGATGCAAAGTTGTTAAAATACCTTGTGGCAGTGTTGAATGTGTAAAGTAATATAATCTGGTAAATTTAGATAGGGCTTG